>PPNI02000054.1:0-64762 GCA_003707195.2 Phaffomyces antillensis
TAAAACTAGAAGATGTCCCTGTGTGATGTCTAAAATTGAATGTACCATACTTTGTAAAAATCATTCAGCTAAATCAAAATTGCAGAAATTTTGATAAATCATTAGGTAAAGAAGATAAACTTGTGATTGGAACAGATGATGGAGCCAAAGAAATTGATATAGACTCTTCAGAAAAGAATGGACCAACCAGATTTGTAAAGAAGACGTGTGGGTTGATTAGTTGAAGAAATATATGATTAAAAATATAACAATTATTAACATTTTTTTTATTAGAAAAGATCTTGAAATATTATATCGATTCGAAGACTAAATTTCAAATTACACCATTTAAATGCTTAAGAGAGCCGTTTAACGCATTTCAAAGTATAGCAGTACAAAGCTTACAGCTGTTTAAACCATCTGAGCACTACAAACATTGATTATAACTAATTTCTGAGCAATAAACCTCGAGTTTGGTAAATCTACCGAATAAGGTGTTCTTATACGGTAGATCTACTGAATAAGGAGAATTTTTTTTGGCTTATTCGGTAGATCTACCAAATAAGGAGTGTCTTATTCGGTAGATCTACCGAATAAAAAATCTACCGAATAACGCCTGACATATGTAAACTATGCTTATGTTTATCTGATATAACGATGAGTAGTTCATAATAACGACTATAATCTAACAGAATATGTTACAGTTGACTAGACTGGTTTTGTTAAAAGTACTGATTATTAGCTCAGATATAATGTTCTATTTAAGCAATATTATATGATATATATATACTCTTCAATTCTTTCAATATGTTTAACATCTCAAAGAGCTTTATGCATTACTTATGCCCATTATTCTAAAGTTTTGGATAAGTGTTGCGATCATGATAGGTGTCACTAATATATAGCTAAACGATATGTCATATATTCACTATCTCAAATATTTTTTATTTAGTCATTTGTAGCGATTTTCGGTTTGAGTATTATGTGACGTACATACTACATCATACATGTCTTGATTCATGTATATATATATATATATATATATAATATTAATTACAATTGATTATATGGATATATATATATATATATATATAATATTAATTACAATTGATTATATGGATATATATATATATATATATATATTATTTTTGAGCATTAGTTATGATTTCATTGCCTCAAACTATCAAGTTTTTTAGAAATTATATTTTCAATCAATTTAACTAGATTGGAATTTTCATTTTTAATTTGATTTTCTAATTGAATTTCAACTTGAGCTGAAATAACTTTACCAGTTAAGTCAACTTCAATGTTAACGAGCTCACCATTTGATTTGGATGGTAATATAACATTTTCCTGCGTATGGCTAATCAAGCTGACACCAAAATTACCTTTATGTTGGTCAACATGAGTGATAGTTAAAGACACACCGTCAATTGCAATGAAACCTTTTTCAACAATGTACTGGATATACTCTAAGTCCCTTAATTGAAAATTATAATTCAAAGCATTACCATCTTTTTCAGATCCTAAAATTTGGGCCACAGTATCAACATGACCTTGAACATAATGTCCACCAAATCTAACATCACCAGCAACAGCTCTTTCCAAATTGACTTTACTCCCTTGTTTCAATGAGCCTAGGTTAGTTCTTCTCAAAGTTTCTGGAATGATACCGACTTTAAAAGTATCCTTTGTGAATTCAGTGACTGTTAAACAAGTACCATTAATTGAAATCGAATCACCAATATGAACATCCGTTAGAATCTTAGTAGCATCTTTGATCACTAGTGAAACACCGTTACGCCCAACGTCAGAAGTATCTATCTCTATGTATTCTGCAACTGTACCAATGTGTTCAACGATCCCTGTAAACATCTTAATTATATCGTGGGTTTTGATGGTAGAAGATTATGGAGAAGATCAAAATCAAATAATTATTAATAAAGTAAGTTACTTTTTTTTTGATTTATCCGAAAATTCAATTCCAGTGTCACATTTTACATTTTACTATGGTATTATTAATCAAGGAGAGATGGTTTTACACACCACATACTACATTCAATGTTGAATTTAAGAGTGGCTAGTATTCATTGCAGAACTAATTTTCAACTGGGTTATATCATTTCTCCCTAGTCAAAATTCACCACAAATTGGGTTTGTTCTTTTGAAAGTATTTTAGATTGGTCAGTAAAAAGTCCAAAACATGAACAAAAATGCTAACCACTCTATCAAAGCAAAAAGATAAGAATGATTCAAATTTGAATCGTATCCTCGCACGATGTTTATCCATAGAATACAAAAAGCCAACAAAAAAGAATTGGACGAGACCGGAGTCGAACCGATGACCTCTCGCTTGCAAGGCGAGCGCGCTACCAACTGCGCTACACGCCCTTAGTTAAAGAAAATTAATTTCCTGATTCACAACACAAATCAGCTACTATCACGTGTCTATCACATGTGCTTGATTGCAACGGATATCAAAACCCTTAGAAAACCTCTAAGTTGAATCAAGATTGGAGAGCGAGTTCTGAAAGTGGATGCTGCCATAAGGTAGAGGGATAGCTATACATAGATCTTTACATGTCTAGTCAATAAAAAAAGAGAACTCACTTGTTCAATTTTTAGTCAGTATGTGTCGGTCTAGTTACTCAATTCCAAATAAAATCAACAAAAACCGAACTATAATAACTTAAAGTTGAAGGAATCACAAAGTCCGAAATGACTGATTTAGTGCTTGAGAATACCAGTGACAGTATAATTCGTGTTTTTGCTGTTAGACACGGCCAGACTGATCATAATGTGAAGAAAATTATGCAAGGACATTTAGATACGTTACTGAATTCAACTGGTGAAGAACAAGCACAATTAGTTGGGAAAAGGTTAAAGGACTTCAACTTTGATGCGTTTTACTCAAGTGACTTGAAGAGATGCCGTAGCACATCCAAGGCAATCTTTGAAAACTCAAATCATCAAGTAAAAGAAATCAAATTCACAAGTTTATTGAGAGAACGTGATATGGGGGTTATTGAAAATAAACAATTAGATGATGCAATAGCATTCGCAAAAAGTGAGGGTAAAAGTTATAGAGACTATGGTGAGAATGGTGCTTTATTTGTTGAAAGAATAGCCAAGGCAATTAATGACATACTTAAAGAAAATAAAGATAAAAAGAATGTGTTATTGGTTAGTCATGGTGGTACTATTAGAACACTCTTAAGAATTCTAAAATTCAATCAAGATTTAATCGTTTATAATACTTCAATTACAGTTATTGATTTTGATAGACACGATCTAAACAATTATGAAATTAAAGTAGTTAGTGATACAAAACATCTTGGAGAAGGAACATTTTCAGTAGACTCTAGAGTTAGATAAACTGAAACTTTATTTATTAGAAATTAGAGGTTTATAGTTGTATAGATACTAAATATAAATTATTCTAGAGAAAAAAAATGATAATATACGCAGAACATCAATATCCAAAGTAGGTGAATTGTGTAGCAATTGAATTAGAGGTGTGTTAGCATGCGCCTGGGGTAGATACTGATACAAAAAAAAAATCGAAGATATCATTGAGAAATTGAACTCTTGTAACTTCAATATGTTTGTGATTTTCCTTTTCTTTTTCTGTTTTTTGTAAACTACGAAATTAGATAGGAGATGTTCTCAACTTGAATTTAAAAAGAGGTTAACAAGTAGTAAAAAGAAAATTTTCATGGTTTGAAATTCTCGATTTTGATGTTTTTAATAGACATATTATTTATCAGTTTCGTTAAATTTAATTTAAAACTTCAAAATTCTTATGATTTTGAAGATCAAATAATTTCATTGGACCATTAGTTAGATGTTTTTGATTCCTTCAGTTTGCACAAATTTCAAGAGAAATAGTACTATGAAATGGTTCAATAAAAATCTGTCTCTTTTAATTTGTCACCGATCTTACTTCTAAGCACCTCTTAGTGCCTAATATATCTTATGAAGAAAGTTCATAATCTAATTTTTTCAAAATTATTCATCCTATAAAGTTTCAAATCGATGAAATCAAATATGGAGTCGTAATTATAACTCCTAACATTTTAGAACAATATTTGTCAGCAATTACCGTAATTTATCCAGATTTTGATGTTAAACATTCAATAACAGTATCTTCAGCACAAAATTCCTTCCAATCGAAATTTTGAACTTTTTGTAGCGGTTTCTGAATGCAGTATCCGTTGTTTTTTACAGAGTACCGATTCTAAGATCTAGCGATTGGAGCATATTTTCGAGTTTGGTCATTTGAATTTTGTACTAATGGGATATTTCGATGGGTTATATGGTTATCATTATCAATGAACTAACCTCATTTTGACAGTGTAATATTTTTCTTTTGTAACTATGTAGTTGAATTATTCCAGGACTTCATACTGTGGACTTGAGTATATACTAAAGACTAATCCTAGGTCTGAGACTGAAACTGTATCCCTGGCGCCTCGAATGTTTGAAATTAAATTTAGGACTTTAGACTGGAGACTGGACTGGACTAGAGTCTACAGATTAGTGATATTAGTGATGTTTGTAGACTGGACCCAGTCTCTAGTAACTTGTGATTTCTCGGTCTTTGAAACTTGAGACTATAATATAGTAGTAAGTCTTAACGCCTGGCCCGTCTCTTCTAAGCCACATTTTGAAGTATGAATTAACGTTTCTTTTCAAATTTCAAAGCCCATTCTAGAAAGTTTTTCCATTTTGAATTTTCCGTGTTGGTTTTCATAAATATGGACTTTGAAGTTTTTAAAGACGAGGTATTTGAGTATCTTAAATACTGTTCAAAGTCCATTTAAGATGCAGAAGATAATTCAACGGATGACACAAAATTCAGAAAAATTTTAAAATGTATCAATATAAGAGTGAATAAATATCCACCTATATCTGAGTTATTAGAAGGTTATAATCACTTACTCTTTGTTCAAATGTCATATAAAAATTCATTCATAGATTTCAAACCCGCTTGGTTTATCAGTATCATGGGTACTGGTATCTCAGCATCAATCTTATGTAATTTCCCATATCCAGCGCAATGGCTACAAGTGCTATCAATATTAATGTTTTCAATCTGTACTGTTTGTTTTATAACTTCAACTATATTATTCACATTGAAAATAGTCTATGATCAAGAAAGATCTAAAATTTTAAAAGATTCTCAATTTAATTTATTTTTAGGTTGCTATGCAATGGGATTTATGAGTTGGGTCACATCATTACATTATTTGTTGGATTCAAAGTATCCAATTGCATTTTATGCATTATGGTGGATTGGTAATATAATGTCATTACTAACAGGTTGGGTTGTCTTTTTTACATTTATCAGTTCAAGTGAATTAAAAATTGAAAACATGACATGTACTGTCTTACTTCCAATTGTTTCATTAACAGTCAGTTGTTCTCAAGGTCAAATAATAACACCAAGCTTACCTGATACTCTTAAATTATCCACAATGGTGATTTCATTCTTATTATGGGCTAATTCAATGGGTTTATCATTCATAATCACAACTATCTATCTTCATAGACTGATTTGTTATAAACTGCCTAAGATACAAGTCATCTTTACATCTTTCATACCTATTGGTTTTTTAGGGCAAGGTAGTTTTGGTATCCAATTATTTGGCTCAAATTATCATGATTATTTAATCCAATTAGATCCAAATAATAAAACAATAGCAATTATATTAAGAGAAATAACAGTGTTAATAGGTTTATTTTTACAATCATTAGGGATCTTTTTCTCTTTTTTAGCAATTGCTTCAGTTTTAAGTTATAAAATCCAGAAATTTAATTATGGATTTTGGGCAATGACTTTCCCTATCGGTACCATGTCTTTAGCATCAACACAAACCTATAGATTGACCAATTGGAGTCCATTCAGAGTCATTGGTGCTATCTATGGTACCACGTTAGTACTTCTCACCGTTTGTTGTATTTTTGGATCATTATATTTAATGCTGAAACCAGATCCTATGAAGAAAGAAACTTCAAAATTAGAAAATGAAGCTTATTATAATGAACAAGTTTAGTTTGCTCAATAAGTATATCATTTCAATGATTAACGAACTACATATTCTGCATATAATAATAAAATAATGAATTCTGTATATTATGATATAATAAGACTATCCTCTTCCTTCCGTCACTTTATATACTGGATTATATGGTGTTTTTATGCTATAGACTATAGAAATCTCTTTAATTACAGGAGTTGGCTGTTGTTTATAAAAACTCGAAATCTCTCAACTTTGAATAAGTTTTTGGAAATGGCACAGATCAAAACCCACTATTTTACTGATCAAGCTAAAAACTTGAACAAAATCAGACATTATCAGACAAATGATAAAAGATACAAAACATTAGCAGAATTGAAACATTTCTTTTGCTTCGAAGTCATCAATTAAATAATAATATAAATTGTGTCAAAAGTCATGAGCCAGGTGCCATTAATTACTAATATGTAATAATTTTAAAGCCACTTCTCTCAAAAAAAAACAGTTATAAAAGCAGAATACTCGATCGATACATTGCTTTAAATTTTATGTTCAACCAATTCATTAGAAAATTTCATAATATGGCTCCAATTGCAAAGCACTACGATTATTTAGTCATTGGAGGTGGTTCAGGTGGTGTTGCCAGTTCAAGACGAGCTGCCTCTTATGGTGCTAAAACTTTGATCATCGAAGGTAAAGACATTGGGGGGACTTGTGTTAATGTTGGTTGTGTTCCAAAAAAAGTCATGTGGTACGCTAGTGATGTAGCTAAGACTATCACTGAAGCTAAGGAATACGGGTTTGATGTTGATCCAAGTCTGGCTAAAACCTTTAATTGGGAATACTTCAAGCCAAAGAGAGATGCTTATATCAAAAGATTAAACGGTATTTATGAAAGAAATTTAGCTAAAGAGGGGGTTGAATTAGTTTACGGCTGGGCTAAGTTTAATAAGGATGGGGCTGTTGAAGTCTCCAAGAATGATGGCTCAACTGAAACTTATACAGCTGATAAAATCTTAATTGCTTCAGGTGGTAAACCAATTGACGCATCTGGAAAAATCCCAGGTTCTGAATATGCTATCAATTCAGATGAGTTCTTCAAACTTGAAAAACAACCAAAGAGAGTCGCTATTGTCGGTGCTGGTTATATTGGTGTTGAGTTCGCTGGATTCTTTCATGGTTTAGGATCTGAAACTCATTTAATCATTAGAGGGGAGACGGTTTTACGTAAATTTGATGATTCAATTCAATCTACAATCACTGACCATTACGTTGAAATTGGTGTTAATGTTCATAAGACATCAAACGTCACTTCAATTGAAAAATTAGAATCAGGTTCTTTAAAAGTTAACTTAGATACAGGAAAATCGCTTGAAGTTGATGAACTAATTTGGACGGTTGGTAGAACTTCATTTTTAGGACTCGGTTTAGAAAATGTTGGTGTCAAATTAGATAAACATGAAAAGATCATTGTTGATGAATTTCAAAACACCTCAGCTGAAGGTATTTATTCATTAGGTGATGTTGTTGGTAAAGTTGAGTTAACTCCAGTTGCAATTTCAGCAGGTAGAAAATTATCCAATAGATTATTTGGGCCAGAAGAGTTTAAAAATCAAAAGCAAGATTATGAAAATGTCCCATCAGTTGTTTTCTCTCATCCAGAAGCAGGCTCAATTGGTTTGACTGAAGTTGAAGCTAAAAAAAAATATGGTGAAGAAAATATCAAAGTCTACAAATCAAGATTCACACCAATGTACTATGCCATGCTGGAACATAAATCTCCAGTTAGTTATAAATTAATCGTTTCAGGTAAAGAAGAGAAAGTTGTTGGTTTACATTTAGTTGGTGATGCCTCAGCTGAAATTTTACAAGGTTTTGGTGTTGCTATCAAAATGGGTGCAACTAAGGCTGATTTTGACTCAGTTGTTGCAATTCATCCAACTTCTGCTGAAGAATTAGTTACTTTAAGATAGATTTTTTAGACTTTATCAAATTTTTTATGACAGTATAATTTCATTTTAAAGAAAAGTAAATCAAACGCTACACTTGTATTTCTTTAATAAGTAATTAAAATTCCAGATATTTATTTTGTATGTAGATGAAACCATCGAGAACACAAAAAGGACCTAAGCTTTTAATGAAGAGGCTCTTCTTTTTTTAGCTTCACCTTTTTCGATTTTACGTTCGTGTAAACGTTTAGCTAATAATTGAGCGTATTCAGCAGCAGCATCTCTTGAAGCTTGAGCGTTTTTGATTTTTTGAGCTTTTAATGCACGTTTTCTTTCAAGTCTTTTTGGAGTGATTAAACGTTGAATTTTTGGAGCTTTAGTGTAAACTTTATCACCTTTAACAATTTCTCTTCTAACAACGAAATCTCTAACATCATCTTCTTTGGTCAAACCGTAGAATTTTCTAATTCTGTTAGCTCTCTTTGGACCTAATCTTTTTGGATTTTGAACATCAGTTAAACCTTCAATACCAGTTTCACCTTCTTTAGTGATAACTAAATGTAAAGCAGATAAATCTTGGGTAACAATGGCACCTCTAACAGATTTTCTCTTTCTTTCACCCTTTCTTCTTGCTCTGTAACATGAGACACCATCGTGTAATAATAATTTAACTCTGTTTGGTAATAAAACACCTTGTTTCATTGGGAAACCTTGTTTATCGTTACCACCAGCAATTTTGAAGATGTAACCTTTGAATTCATCACCAACTGAGTCACCTTCGACTTCAGCACCGATTCTTTTTTCGTAGAAGACACGTAATTTGTGGTCATCATCGATGTCAACGGATTTGTTGGTACCGTTAGTTGGGTAAGAAATATTTAACTATTGAGAGTTTGTTAGTAAATTGATTTAATTGAATATATTGAATTAGAAGCATAGATTCAGTGGTTGAGTTGTGATTTTATAATGATAGTGTAATACGTTGAGTGATCTTTGTTGGATGAGTAAAAACTAATAGAGGGGACTTATATCATCATGAACTTATTATGGAAACATATTACTTGATTTTTATTACTGACAAAACAATGTCTAGTCCCAGTTTTGGTTGTATGGCTCAAGTGACAATATCTTAGTTCCTTGCTATTGATTCCCATTACTCTCCAATTTTATTACTTCTAGTTGAATGATGAACTGTATGGATTTTCTGATATCATCAACGTTAATTAATTAGATTTAATTGAATTCTAAAGGCTGACAATAAACATGATATGATTCCCTTGATATAATAGATACTATAACGCATTCTTCTTCATTGACTCTCCTATGCCTCTTTCATAGTCCATATATATAAACATACTTTCATGTTGACTTGATTACTATTTCTTCTTTCTTAATCAACCTTCCAAAGCTAAACTAATTTTGAAATTAATTTCCATTCCGAATCCCAAACAGACTTTCCATTATTTTTCAGAGTGGGTACCACAAACGGAAGTTTGCCTAATTCGGCTATTTTCAATCTTTTAATATTCTGTGACTGGGAATATTTCTTCATGATTTGACATCCGAACACCAACAAAGTTACCACTGATTAGGGCTTCTGTCAAGTGACGTATGTTAGGGCTACACATGAAAATCCAAAAATAACAAATATCATATCTTATTTAAGTTGAATATCTTCTCTATACAAACGAATTTGAAACAACAATAAAATGAAAATCAGGTACAAAAACTTTTTAAAACAAGAATGACAAAACTAGTATTGATATCATTCAAAAAGAATTGAACATAATAAAGGTGAAATTACCGATTTCATACGTAATATAAACCATGAGCATCAATCTCATTATTCACTTTAAGGTCCTTTGAAATCTATCTTCCTACAATTTCCATCACTATTACCATAATCTGATTTCTTATCTTTGGAATCTTTCGCAAAATGCTGTAATGGTGAATCAACCATATCAACAGCATTCAGAGAAGGCAATTTGGTTAATCTTGGAGGACCTGATGATGAAGGATTAACATTTGGTAATTGATGTGGACCTGCAGAATTGGGGTATGGTGTTGTTCCTGATCCAAACGGTATATTCCATTCATTTGAATAGAAATTTGATGGGGAGGGGAATAAATCAGGTACATATTTCGATGGTAAACCACCTGTCACTGGTGTTTGATCACCACCTCCTGTCATTACTTTGAAGCTTTGTTGATGTTGAATATGGTGAGAGCTTTGAGGTGGCGGTAATGCAAATCCTTTGCCTGCGGGTATTGTTGCTGACACAGGTGTCGATCTATTAGATGAACCGATGTTTGATACTTTACTATCTCCTGCACTTGACTCTTTACCATTTGCAGATGATGGTTCATTTGAAACTTTGGAGATGTGACCAGTTTCAACTATATTTGGTTTAGGTGATTGTAAGGAGGAATCTTTAGGTATTTGAACTCTTAAAACTGGTCTTTTACCAACATTATTATTATTATTATTAATATTATTATTGTTATTATTACTGTTAGTATTTAACGGAAGATTTCTTGATGAATCATATGGCGAACCGATTGGAGTTCCAATTGATGGTAATAATTCTGTTCTTTGTGATGATGGAGTACCTGGAGAGAATGGGAAAGTTGAATATTGATATGCTTGAGGGTTATTAAAATTATTTCTTCTTGTATCTGAAAGTGGTATAATTCCTTCTTCTTCGCTAGACATAAAGCTTGAATTGATACGAGGCCTTAATTGATAACTATGATTGGGTTGTGGATGTGGTTGTTGGTACATAGGATTGTGCTGCTGAATCATATTCGGACCTGGATTGTATGGTGGTTGTTTATTTAATGGTATCATTGGAATCTGTGGAGAGTTTTTGATCTGTTGTTTCATTTTACTCATTTTAGCGGAAACTGCAGTTGTTGCTGTTCTTCTTCTTCTCTTGGAAACAGGAACAGGTTCAGGTTCAGGTTCTTCTTCCTCTTCCTCTTCTTCATCATCATCTTCTTCTTCATCATCACTTTCAGCAACAGAAACACTAACAGTGCTGCGTGATTTGTTATGACCTTTGACGTGTCCATGCTGAACTCTTGAAATCAATTCATAGTCACCATATTCAGCTGGAGTCTTCGTATCATGGGCATATTCTGGGTTATTATAAGTTTTAAAGAAGTCTTCCAATTTAACAGAACTGTATTCATAAAATTTGGTATTGTTATTACTTAAAATAACAACAGCTAGATCAACCTGACATAACACAGCCAGTTCATGAGCTTTCTTGAACAGACCAGCTTTTCTTTTAACAAATGTAACCTTACGGTTTCTCTCATCGGTAATTGGTTCAATTGAAATCTTTCTTCTACCCATTATGAGCTAAAAATGTTTTTTGATATATATTTTTTTTGATTTCTCTTCTTATAATATAGTCGAAATAGTGCGATTAATAAAATAGCAAAAGAGGTGTTGAACAATTGAAAGGAACGTAGTATATCAACTGTTTGATATGCAAGTGGCTTGTTAATAAGGTGAATTTGCAATGTTGATGATCTATGAGATTAGTGTACTGATCGCCAGTTTTAGTTATTATTAGAACCAGATTTGACACAATTCTAAATATAGACAGCCTTAACTCTAAAAAAAGAACTATGAAACTTATCGAATTATGAGCTCAGCTAGAAATGATTTAAAAGTAACTCACTTATTAGATTATATGGTTCAAGTTATTTCGATTGTAGATCTTTTGAACTGGAATATATAATTTGTCTTAATGTTTTTGTGTTAAGAAATTGGGTCAGTATTAATCAATAAGATAGCACAAAAGGGTGTTTCAGGTATGAGTGCGCTTTGAAATAACAGCAGAGAAGTCACACGGTGTAAATAATGAACTATCCACCAAAAGGGAACGTTTTTTGATTAAATTTAGTTTTATTTAAACTATTCTTCGATTTTATCAATTCATTCAACGAAATACTTTTTTTTTTGTTTTTTTAATTTTTTTCGACTTTTTCGTAGAATCTGCGCTCTATCCAAATCAGGAAATTGTGAGACTATGCCATGGCATAGTTCACGAATATTGCGGGAGTTAACGAAATTGGCGAAAATTATCAAAAATTCTTTCAAGTTTATTGATTTGAATACGGAATATCAAATATTAACTACTGGTTTTGCTCTTTTTCGTTGAGATGTTCGCTTCTAAGTCAATCAGACCTGCTGGTTTATCAAGAACATTAAACTGTTTCAAGATCTCGAACGGTTCAAGCATAATCTCAACCAGTTCCAGATTATCAACTTCAAGTATATTAAAAGCTGACGCAAAGAAGAAAGAAAACAAACAGCAACAAGTCTTCGATCCTCGTTTCATTGGGTTGACTAGAGATCTTTACATTCCTGTCTCATATAACAAACTACCATCTTTATTATCAAGTCCAAAATCTGTTTGGAATTGTTTAATTAGAAGACTTTATGTCCTAGGTATCAACACAATTCAAGTTGCTTTATTACGTTGGCAAACTGGGATCAAACCACAATTCTTATTATGGAAAAACAAGTCAATTGAAAATTATGTTGCAGTAAACAAAAGCTTTTCGTCTGGTGATATCAAACCAATTGAAAAAAACATCTCTGTTTGGGTTGAAAAATCATTAACAAATAGAATTGCGTCAATTCCAAAAACTGTTAAATTAGATTGGAAATTAGTCAAATTTAATGAAAAACCAACATTAATTTCATTCAGACCAATTATGTTGCCAGGAAGACCAGTTGAATATTGTCAAGCTGTCTATAAATTCAACACGCAACAAGAATTAATCAATGTCAATTTAAAAACTGATAAAGTTACTAAAACTGATAGAAATGTTATAGACTATGTTGGATTTTTGATTAACTTAGATACTAATGAAGTCATTCTTGCTGGTTCTGTCTTCGAAAACAGTCCAAATGATAGAATTCCAAAACCTGAAGATATTGATCAATCTATGATTTTCGATGATATGCGTACTAATGGTGATATTTATAGAGCTCCACCAGTTATTGAAGACTCAAAGGCATAATAACTGATCGTTTTTTTACGAAAACATATAAACACATATCTGTATATATATATATATATTTAATTAACGTACATAAATCGTTAGGATTATCTTTTTCACGTAAAATGAAACAAATGCTCTGATATTGTTTAGCATGAGACTTTCCTATATACAAAATTGAGTCTATTTTGAATCTTGCATTGATCCCATAACATCAACATATCCTCTTCCACCTCTCTTCTTCTTTCTAGTTGATCCAGCACCTGAATTTTGACCATTCAATCCAATCAATGCATCTAAATCAGATGCTACTGCTACAGGTTTCTTAGCTGGTGCTGATGGTAAGCCATTTGGTCCTTTGTTGACAGCTGGAGTTTGTACAAGTGGACTTGATACAGTAGGTGTAACTAATGGAGCAGCTTTGGAAGATGGTGGCAATGATGCTGCATCTGAATCTGAACGTGGTTTGCTTAAAGTACCTGGTTTCTTTTTGATGATTGGTGGTGGTGGAGTTGGAGCTAAAGCAGCTTTCAAATCTTCTGGTGATGCATTCTTATCAACCCATCTCTTCAAGTTTTCATCATAATAAAATGAATTCTGTTCACCTAAATGAGCTTTATATACTTTTGGACCAGCATTATCTCTTCGTAACCATTTGAACCAGCCGGTACCTTCACCTTCTTTTTCTTTTTCTCCTTTTGGTGCCTTCTTCTTCTCCTCCTTCTTCTCAACTTTAACTTCACCTTCATCTTCATCATCGTCATCGTCATCATCATCATCATCATCAACAATGTCATCATAATACTCATGATCATCTGCTTGATTTATATCAGTGATATTTGAGCCTGTAGTTGGTGGTTCATAAGCTTTAAATCTGGTAGATGGAGACCCTATCGGGCCATTATGAATAGTTGGAGCTTGTAATGGTTCAAAGTTAGATTTTTGAGGAGTTGAAATCTTTGGGCCGTCATTAGCATTGAAGGAACTTGGAATTGAATCAGAATCACTAATTGATTGAGTTCTAAAGGAATTGAAGTTCTTTTCAGAATTAGTGGTAGATAAACTAACTGGAACATATGAACTTTTTCTGATTTGGCTAGAATTAGAAAGTGATGAAACTTTTCTTGATTGAATTGGTGAAGCACCTGGAGCATATGGATTGAATTGTACTGAGCCCATTCTTCCTGGTTGAGTGGGTTGTGTTTTCAACTCATCAGTTGGACTTACCATTTCCGTTTGGGTTTGTGGGGGACTTTCAAGTTTTTGTGGGACAATAACGTCTGAATTATCAGTTGGTGAACGCTCACTTTCAAAGTTTGAGGATACTTTGGATTCAAGAGGTTCGGATGATGTTTGAATTATTTCAACTTGAGATGATTTTGATAAAATCGTTTCTGTTATTGGTTGACCGTATGAAACTGGCATATAGTCACGTCTGTCATTTAGTTGAATATTTGTAGCAGCTTTGATTGGAGTTGGAGCATGAACAACTGAATTACGTTGACTTGAAAATTCTGGACCACTGGTTGAGCCAACTGAGGTTATTTGATTTCCATCTTCTCCTCGTTCTGATACCTTCACTTCCATTTTTGGTGATTTATTCGTAACTGGAACATAAGATGGGGTAGAATATGATTGAACTGGAGCATATCTATTATTCTGTGGTTTTGGAACGGTTTGTAGTTCATTGAATTCTGGATTCAAATTTGGTTTTAATTGTTCAGGTATTTCATATTCTTCACCTTGATTGAGATCGTTAGCAACCTCATCTTCAACTACTTTCTGTTCCTCACATGGAACAACATCACTTTCACCAAAAGATTCATTATCACTTGGTTCTTGGGCATCATGATTAGGTTGATAGCCTGAAAATTTATCAGCTGGATTAGCTCTTGAAGTTTCTTCAACTTTATCATATGTACCATTTTCAATGACTGTAGATTCTCCAATAATATTAGGTTTAGTGAGTTCATCTTCAACAATTCCATTAACTAGTGAATTATCGACTATAGATGAAGGATATTGAGTATATGGTTCTCGATTTTCTGGTTGTTGATAAGAAGGTGATATAAATCCAGAAACTTGATCAAATCTACCAGCAGGAGCAGGTTCTTCTAATTTTCTTGGTTGCTCCATGACATCTTTAACTGGCTCAAATTGAACAGGTTCATATCTCGACACTTTCTTTTTCAATCTTGGTGCTGCATTTGGTAAAGAGGTAGATGGAGTTTGATTATGGGTTGAGCTCAAATTTGGTGGATAAGATGGAGCTGCAGGTTGAAAGCTTTGAGAAGCAACATTTGGAGTTGGAACAATTGGATTGTTATACTGATCTGACGAGACTTGTGGGGCTTGGGAATATGGTTGGAAGCTAGTTGGAGCACTGAAGTCAGGTTGAGCTGGTGAGTTAACTTCAGCAACCTGTGGTAAGACAGGAGGATGAACTTGATGGCTAGCATGGGCAGTGAATGAGAAATCATCAGCTAAATTACTTGCAACTGATGATTTTCGTGAATCTTGGTTCAAAGAATATTTAAAGGTTTTTGGTTTTGGTGATGTGACATTAGAAGAGCCATACTTCCCTTTTGGAGAAGCATTTTGAGATGTCATGCCATCAACTGTTTGTGGAGTATAACTTCTTGTACTTTGTAGTTTATTATGTGGTTTCATAACATTAGGAACACTGTGATTCGGAACTCTTTGCGTTGGTCTTGACGTAAAAGAAATATTTGGATCATAAAAAGATGGATTTCCAGTAGCATTTGCCATTGAAACATATGAAGAACTTCTCGAAACTGTTGGACTGAACTTGCTGAAAACACCTTCAGTTGGCTTAGGTTTAGAATCATCACCTGAAATGAATTTATTCAAACCTTTATCTAATTGGCCCCAAACTTTATCAAATTTAGGTCTACCAAACCAACCACCGTCGACAGAACCCGAAACATGTTCACTTAAGTGTTTTAAAGCATATTTGAGGTTATTATCAGCAGTCTTAGAACTCTTAATGGCACTAGTAGATAAATCTAAATACCTTTGAGCTTCAGAAGTTAAATTATAATCAATAGCCCAAGATGAATGATGAATATAGACTTCTGTTAAATCAACATATTTACCTTGTTCCTGAAGAATCAAACCATAAATTTCAGAGTATAAAGTAGTCTTCAAAGATGATGAGATAATATGAGGTGGTAATGGTAAATCAGCACTGAATAAAACCATACTAGCAGCTAAAATCAAACCATTTTCATGTAAGAATGAAGAATACTCAGAAGCAAATAAAGGTAATGACTCCGGCTTATTAGCAACAACGGCAGAAATTACTTCTTTCCAATGATTCAAAGCAATTTGCTTTGTACCATGATCATTTCTAAATGAACCAACAACAGATTTAGCATCACTCGTTAAAATGTGTAATAGAATTGGTAAAAAATGATTTTCATCACCACCAAACTCATGAACTAAATATTTCTCAGCGGTTGTTAACCAAGCAGATTTATCAATAAGACCAGAAATGAATAGTGCTAATCCAAAATTCTCATATTGTAAAGCCAGTTCAACAGCTTGAACTTTTTCACCTGCTGAAATTAAAGTGAATAAATGTCTTTTACTTAATGGTTGCTTTGGAATACGTGATAAATCATTGAATTGTTGGGATTTTGGTTGTTCGTGATAATTGAAAACTGCACCATAATTAAACTGTTCTGGATCCTTATTCAGTTTATGTTTTAATAATTGAATCAATAAAATCTCATCGTCATCACAAACTGAATTTTTTCTGGTTGAAATATGTTTAATTCTATTATCCAAATATTTCAAGATTTGTGGAATATTTTTTTTGGAAATAACTGGAAATTCTTTCAAAGATTGTTCTTTTAAAATATGTTCACTATCAATAATCTTAATACCATTTTGATTTTGATATCCACCACTTGGAATAAAATAAGCAACTTGTTTACCATGGCCCCAACTAAACAATGGAAATTGTCTTTTCAACAACAACTCAGGTTGAGCAAGTGGTTGATCATAACCATAAGAGTTAGCACCTGTAACTTGAGAAAGTTGCGGTTCTTGCGGCTGTTGATACATTGGATTAACAGGTTGTTGATGTTGAGGAACGAAATTATTTTGTTGATTAACCAAAGGAGAAGCATGGACGGGAGCAGGTTTTTGGTCCAATTTTGAACCAGAAGTAGGATGAACTTTTGATAAACTATATGGGTCATAATGATTGGCAGTTGTACTTGCCTGTCTCTTATGATTAATTGGAGCATATTTAGAAGCACTTGGAGTTATCTGATTAGGTGAATTAACTCTAACTGGAGGTTGAATTAGTCCAAGACCATGAGTAGAAGAATCATTCATATTATTTTGACCATTTGATTGATAAACAGGTTTTACCTGATTCAACAATGGAGATATGGTGGGTTGTGGTGTTGTTTTACCAATTGGAACTGCTTGAGTATGAGGAAATGAATAACCCTGTGTAGCTGGAGGTTTTCGATGTTGTTGTGAGAGGGGTGGTGCACTAGAAGGAATGTTTGCATTATTAACACCAGGTTGTGGCTGATAATGAGCATAAGTATTTGCATTTGGTGAACCAATCGAATTGTTTGATGGAATCCTTGGTGCACCACCAAATTGAGTAGTTGGAGGAGGTAATGGTGTCTGTTGAACAGCTGCATAATTGTTTCTTTGAGGTAAGAGAGTTGGTAATGATGGTGAACCAGAAATTGATGGATATCTTGGATTTGCGACATTTTGTCTAAATGAATTCAATGGTCTATCTGGAGATGGGTTAGGTGTATTCATTGATTGATTTGTACCAGCAGTGACAACAGGAGTAATTCTGGCAGCTTTAGCAGGAGCAATATGTTGTGAAATAGGTAATTCCTCGAAGAACTTAGATTGTTTTTTGGTTACAACTGGAGATTTTGGTGGAGCTGATTGAACAGGAGCAAATTTGTTCACAGCTTGAGAAACAGACGATCCTGAAACTGTTCTTGATGTTTGTCGAAATTGATTGACAGGTTGTTGTGGTGGTGTTGGTGGAACTGTACTAATATGTGGTGAGCTACCAAGTGTGCCACCTGAAGGTAATTGTGGAACAGTTGGTTGAGTTATCGGTTTATATACATGAGGAGTACTTGGTTTGATGATTTGTTTCTTTGGCATTAAATCAACTGGGAAATCATAAGCATCAGATTTTTTCTTATTATCATTCAATTTTTTAATATCCAAATGATGTTGAGATGGTTCAGTTTGATTTGGAGTTTGATTTGGATTAGCATATGGATTGTAAACATTTTTAGGAAATGCAGATGAAGACGTAGTTCTCAGTTCTTGTTGTAGTGGTTGATGAACAGGCAGATATTTGGATTGCTGTAGAAGGGGTACTTGAGCTTGTTGTTGACTTGGAGCTGGATTAACAGGAGTGTTATCTAGTAACTCGTCGTCCAATAAATCATCATCTAATAAATCATCGTCTAAGAATTCATCATCTGATAAAAATGCAAATTTATCTTCTTCCATTGCAGGTTTTTCTTCAATTTTTTGAATTTCAGGTTCAGTTGATTTGATTGAGGTTAAAATACCACTTTTATTCTCATTGTTTTCAACTTGTGTTTTTTCTTTCATGCATTCAGTCACTGCAACTTTTAAAACTGGTTTAGCTTCTTGAACTGATTCCACTTTGGAATCTTTAGATGATAGAACAAGAGGAGTATCTGTAACTAATTGAACCACTGGATTTTCTTCAATGGGTTGAGCTTTCTCTTTATTCAAATTTGAAAAAAAGTCATCTTCCTCAACAGTACTTTTGTTTAAGTTCGAAAAAAAATCAGAGGTTTCGGCTTTATTTTCAAAAACATCTGATTCTTTACCTAAATTTGAAAAAAACTCTGATTCCTGATTGTTATCTTCATTTAAATTTGGAAAAAAATCTGATTCTTCAACAATTTCCTCAACATGTTCTTCAACTTCATTATCTACCACCGTTTCCTTATTTAAATTAGCAAAGAAATCAGTATCATTTCCATCATTTGCAAAAATATCTTCCTCATTGACTGCACCAGCAACTTCACTCTTTGGGATTAGATCTTCAGGTTTGGAGTTATTATCAACATCTTCCTCCCATGGTAATGACTCAGATCTTTCACTTGAATGAAATAATTCATCAAAATTATCAGTTGTAGTCGCTGATTGATGTTCATTCTGTAAAGTTTCAACTTGTTCTGAATGATGATGAGTTTCTGTATTGAATGGTTGAGATACTTCCTCGAAAACCAAATCAGTTGGTTCATTTCTTGGTTGGGAATTCTGTAATAATAAAGTTTCCACGATATCCATTTGTGGGTGTTGTTGCTGTTGTTGTGAGATTAAATCAATTGAATCTTTGTTCTCAATCCACGGTAATTCACTGTTATTATCAGTACTAACAAACAAATCGTCATTCTCGTCCAAATCTTGTTGTGTTTCAGCTTCACCATCACCACCGGAAACGACCTCATTGATTGATTTTTCTTCAACTACAACAGGATTGACTGATCCAATTGGAGTTTCATCCCATGTTAATTTTTCATCATTTGTTGTTTGTTTGAATAAATCCTCTTCAACTTGTGGAGTATCAACTTGTGAGATTGTAGTTGTAATTTTTTCTTCAAGTTGTTTTTCAGTGTTTATTTGTATGGATTGCTCAATTGGGTGAACTTCTACATTTGAGACTTCATTGACGACTTCAGCCGTTTCAATAGATACAGCATCAGTCTCAAAAGACTCTTCAACATAATCTGATTGTTGAGAAGTATCAATTGGTTGAGAAACGACAGGTGTTGTTGCTGTAGCTCGTTGAATTTCAATTTTTGCAATTTCAGGCATGGATTCTTCAACTATTGGCGTTGTTTGTTGAGCTGAATGAGGCTCACTTATTGCCTCAGTGGGAATGATAGTATTAGGCTCGACGATTGGATTAATTTGCTCAATTTCTGCAACTTGTTTAATTCCTTCTTCCTCTTCTTCCTCTTCATCATCATTGCCAGCACCATGGCTGATATTATTCAAATTAGGAATAGGAACCCCTTGGTATTTTCTACTCTTCTTCCTTTTATTTTTTTTATTCTTTTTATTTCTAGAAGGTTGAATAGTAACATTATTAGCTTTTGAATCATTTTGTTTTTGTTGTTGTTGTGATGAAGAATTGATTGGGTCTATGCCAGTGTTTGAACCGGGAATCTGTCCGTGTGACAATTGACTATCAGACATACTGGATTGTGCTGATTCTTAGAGTGTAATAATCTAGAGAATTCCCTTCTTTCTCTCCTTGATATTATTCAACTTTAAAAGGTGTCTTTTTGTCTTATTTATGGAAGGAAGTTTGGGAACTTCGATTTCAATTTTCTTTAAATCGCGGAATTTACCTGATTAAGGAAGTTGTCTCAATTGGGAAGCTCATCTGGTTCGGGGCGCAGATTTAGTAAGAAAAAATTTAATTTGAAGCAATTGGTTAGAATTATTGATTTGGATAAAATACTTTATTGTAATACTACTGTACACTTATAAGAACATCAACCATGTCTGTCGGTGTCATAAAGAGTAAGCAGAAGATGGCTCCCGAGAAGGAGCGTTTCTTGCAATGTTGTTCAGATATCACTTTAGAACTAATAGATTCATTGAAAACATCAAAAGAAATTAATCTTAATGGTTTAATCACTAAAAACTCCAAAAAATATAGATTAAAAGCACAACCAAGATTAACTGATGTCATTAACTCAATTCCTGACCAATATAAAAAATATTTACTACCTAAATTGAAAGCTAAACCGGTTAGAACCGCATCTGGTGTTGGTGTTGTCGCAGTCATGTCAAAACCTCATCGTTGTCCACATATTTCATTCACTGGTAATATTTGTGTTTACTGTCCTGGTGGACCTGACTCAGACTTCGAATATTCAACCCAGTCTTATACCGGTTATGAACCTACATCAATGAGAGCCATTCGAGCTCGTTATGATCCATATGAACAGGCAAGAGGTCGTATTGATCAATTAAAACAATTAGGTCATTCTGTTGATAAAGTTGAATATATTGTGATGGGTGGTACTTTCATGTCATTAGACAAGGAATATAGAGAGGAATTCATCTGTCAATTACATAATGCATTAAGTGGTTATACTGGTAAAGATTTAGATCAAGCAATCAAATATTCTCAGCAATCATTAACTAAATGTGTTGGTATCACTATTGAAACAAGACCTGATTATTGTACTAAGACCCATTTGGATGATATGTTAAAATATGGTTGTACTAGATTAGAAATTGGTGTTCAAAGTGTTTATGAAGACGTTGCAAGAGATACCAATAGAGGACATACCGTTGTTGCAGTATGTGATACATTTGCTAAGGCTAAAGATGCAGGTTATAAAATTGTTAGTCATATGATGCCTGATTTACCAAACGTTGGTATGGAAAGAGATTTAGCACAATTTAAAGAATATTTTGAAAATCCTGATTTTAGAACAGATGGTTTGAAAATTTATCCAACTTTAGTCATTAGAGGTACTGGATTGTATGAACTTTGGAAAACAGGTAGATATAAATCATATAACGCTAATGCATTAATTGATTTAGTTGCAAGAATATTAGCATTAGTACCACCATGGACTAGAATTTATAGAGTTCAAAGAGATATTCCAATGCCTTTAGTTTCATCAGGTGTTGAAAATGGGAATTTAAGAGAATTAGCATTAGCTAGAATGAAGGATTTTGGTACTAAATGTAGAGATGTCAGAACCAGGGAAGTTGGGATTCAAGAAGTTCATCATAAAGTTCAACCAGATCAAGTTGAACTAATAAGAAGAGATTATTATGCAAATGATGGATGGGAAACATTTTTATCTTATGAAGATCCAAAACAAGATATCTTAATTGGTTTATTAAGATTAAGAAAAACCTCGAAAAAACATACATATAGAAAAGAATTATTAGGAAAAAGAACTTCTTTGGTTAGGGAATTACACGTTTATGGGTCTGTTGTTCCATTACATTCAAGAGATCCAAGAAAATTCCAACATCAAGGGTTTGGTACTTTATTAATGGAAGAAGCTGAAAGAATCGCTAGAGAAGAACATGGATCTGAAAAGATAAGTGTTATCAGTGGTGTTGGTGTTAGAAATTACTATAACAGATTAGGTTATGAATTGGATGGTCCATATATGTCAAAAGATTTATATTGAATGAAAGAATGATATTTATTTAAAGAAAATGGTAGTATGTAAAAGAGAAGTAAATATAAAGAGTGATTGTTCATTAATATTATTTTATTGTGAATTGAGTTTATCCCAGGCAGCAGCACAATGACTTAAAAATCTTTCTTTATCAGATTTTGAATCATTTTTAATCTTAAATTCAAATCTGAAAATATTATCAGAGATTCTTAATTCTGTTCTAATTGGTTCAGTCTCTAATTTAGCATCATCTTCAATTGCATTCGATTCAGGATCATCATTATCTGAAATTTCAATAACTTCAGATTCATTTACAGTTGTTGAAGTTTTCCTCTTTTCATGCTTTTCATTGATATTAAAAAATGCTCTTTGTGCACTTAATGGTTGAGATGTAACTGGTGCTAATCTTGTTGCATCACCTTCAAATACATCAGTGACATGATTTCCCTTTTTAGCATCTCTATATTCTTTGAATTTGGCCCATTGTTCTTGATGATGAGATAATTGTTGTTGGTATTTGTTTAATTGGGATTGGGTTAATGGGATCCCATTTCTTACATTTGTGGGATATCTATAAGTTGTTGCAGTTTTAGGAATGAATTGAGGGTGTATGATTTGTTGTTGTTGTTGCTGCTGATATTGTCTCTTATGGAATTGAGCTTGTGGAGTAGGTATCAGTCTTGCCGGACCATTAGGAGTTAATACGATGTTTGGAGGGAGTTGATTTCTGGATGAGAGTTGGATTCTTCTTTTCACTGGTATATTTTTACTAGATTTTGGGAATTGCTGTTGTAATTGGAAAGCAGGATTATAAATTGGAGCAGATTTGATGGTTGGTTGTGGTGCCTTTTGAGATAGTGATAAGTCTAGTGGTGATGGAGCTTTGTCTCTTTTGAACTTTTTGGTGTTTTGGTAAGGTAATATAGACTCGTCTTCTGATTTGGTGTTCTTATTATTATTATTATCATTATTATTATTATTATCTTCGTCGTTGGTAGTATCATTAATATTCGCAGTATCTTCCTCTTCATCCTCTTCATCATCATGTTCATTCATATCTTGATCGTCATCCTCGTCAGCTAAATGTCTAGCCATAATGATTTCTCTTTGTTTGGAGGCAATATTATTTGACAAATCAATGGTTGATTTCATATCATTTGATATAGTTGATAAACCGGGAGAAACGCATTTCAAGGCATAGTCTTTCATGTTTACCGTTTTGGAGAGATCTAGAGCAGCGGGTCTGTGCTTCGTGGATTTGTCAGTGATTGTTGGTTCCGACATCTTTAAGGGAAAAAAGCAGCACTTTTATAATTGATTTTATACAAAATATTTTAAATATTCTTCTGATACGTTTTCCCAATTTTGAGGCTTTTATAAAAAAAATATGAAACAGATTTGGGACCGAAAGCGGTAATATTCGCGGAATGTTTAGTGATGACGCTGGGAAGGGTGTTAATGATGGCTAATTTGATATCATTGTGTTCATTTTGTCTGTACGAGTCCAATGGTACCAATCTTAGTCGTATATTATGGATCTATCATGGATATAATCAGTAATTTCTTTTATTTATCACGTGACTCAGATCACCACCCAGACACCACACACAAAACAGCCCTAAAAATCTTCTATAAATGAAAAAATTTTCCCTCTCTTTTCCACACGCTGCAAATATATATAAATATCCACAATGTCCCAAGGTACTTTATACACAAACAAATACGCCAGAGGTTTCTTAGCTGAAGGTTTAGTCAAACATTTAGGTTTAGACATCAAAGTTGTCTCTGAAAAAGATGCTGCTTTCAACGCTGCTTTCCCATTAGGTTTGATCCCAGCCTTCATTGGTCCAAAAGGTTATAAATTATCTGAAGCCATTGCCGTTTACACTTACAGTGAGTATTTATTGCAATTGAGGTTGTGTCTCTATATGTTTGCTCAATGCCTATTTGCAGTGATGAGAAAATCATATTCAAAATTAAACAGTTATCCCTGTCTTAATAAATTATGTCGAGAAATGTAATCTGATATTTATATAAGCATTGGAAACACATGCACCAACTTCAATTGAGTCCAATTGACTTTCAAAAAAATATACTAACAATTTTCTTCAGTTGTTTCATTAGCTAAAGATTCCAAATTATTAGGTAAAAACGATGCCGAATACTACCAAATTTTAAAATGGATCTCATTAACTAACTTCGATTTCGTCAATGCCATCACTAAAGCTTTCAAACCATTAGTCGGTGCCCAACCATACAACAAGAAACAAGTCACTGAAGGTTTGGAATCCATTGAACAAATTTCTGCTGTTTTTGAAGCTAGATTAGCTGAATACACCTACTTAGTCGGTGAAAGAATCACCCTTGCTGATTTATTCGCTGCTTCTGTCATCATTAGAGGTTTCGAAAACTTATTCGGTTCTGAATGGAGAGCTCAACATCCAAATATCACTAGATGGTGGAAAACTGTTATTGCTCATCCAGTTTTAGCTGAAACTGAAGTTTTCAAAAACTTCAAATTCATTTCCAAACCAGTTGAATACGTTGCTCCAAAGAAGGAAAAGAAAGAACTAGCTCCAAAGGAAAAAGCTGCTCCAAAACCAAAAGCTGCTCCAAAACCAGAAGCCGCTGAAGAAGAACCAGTCCAAGAAAAGAAAGCTAAACATCCATTAGAACTTTTAGGTAAATCTACTAACTTCATCTTAGATGAATGGAAAAGAATTTACTCTAATGAGGAAACTAGAGAAACTGCTTTACCATGGTTCTGGGAACATTACGACCCAACTGAATGGTCATTATACAGAGTTGACTACAAATACAACGATGAATTGACCTTAACTTTCATGTCCAACAACTTAGTTGGTGGTTTCTTCAACAGATTATCTGCTTCATCCAAATACTTATTCGGTTCAGGTGTCGTCTACGGTGAAAACAACAACAATGGTATTGTTGCTGTCTTCTTAGTCAGAGGTCAAGATTACGCACCAGCCTTTGATGTTGCTCCAGATTGGGAATCATACGAATTCAAGAAATTAGATGCTACTAAACCAGAAGATAAAGAATTCGTCGATGATGTCTTCGCTTGGGATAAACCATTAGTTATTAACGGTGAAACCAGAGAAGTTGCTGACGGTAAAGTCTTCAAATAGATTTTGGTAGTCTTAAATAAATGTCTTTAACGATGAGATCTTTAGTAGTACTATATAGTCGAAATCTCCGGGTAACTTCTTTCTCGTACCTTTTTGAAATATTTGAAAATTTGATTGTGTTTCCCAAACAGTAAAAATCACCAAAGCCAAAGTGGACAAAATGCTGCCAAATTTCACCAACCGTCCTCTCTTCAGACAAATACGAAGAAAGCCGTTGCTGCTATTGGGCCCAGTCTTTCTCATCGTCGTTCTTTTCTATTTATTCTCCGGCTCAAAGTCAAAATCAAAATACAGCTACACCATCAAATCAAATGGATTTTATGGAAGAAAAACAGATGTTATTCCAACCAATTTACCAGGTGATCATATCTCCCATTATGACTTAAACAAATTGACCTCTACTCCAATGGCCGTTTACAATAAGGAAAAAATCTTGATCTTAACCCCTGTGTCTAGATTTTATAACGAGTATTGGTCAAATTTATTAAGATTGACTTATCCTAGAGAATTAATAGAATTGGGTTTCATCATTCCAAGAACCAAAGAAGGTGATGTCGCTTTGAAGAAACTAGAAAAGGCTGTCAAACAAGTCCAGACTGGGAAAAAGGAAAACAGATTCTCTAAAATTACAATCTTAAGACAAGATACCGAATCATTAAATTCTCAAACTGAAAAGGATAGACATGCCTTGAAAGTGCAAAAGGAAAGAAGAAAAAGCATGGCCTTGGCTAGGAACTCTTTGTTATTTTCCACTATTGGCCCATTTACCTCTTGGGTTTTATGGTTAGATTCAGATATCGTTGAATCACCACCAACTTTGATTCAAGATTTAGTTTCTCACGATAAGGCTGTTATTTCAGCTAATTGTTATCAAAGATTCTTCGATGAAGAAAAGAAACAAGAATCAATCAGACCTTATGATTTCAACAATTGGGTCGAAAGTGAAGAAGGTTTGAAAATCGCAAGTACAATGGCTGAAGATGAAATCATTGTTGAAGGATACGCTGAAATTGCAACCTATAGAGCACTAATGGCTAAATTCTATGATTCCAAGGCTGATATCAATGCAGAAATGGAATTAGACGGTGTTGGTGGTGCAGCAGTGTTAGTTAAGGCTGATGTTCATAGAGATGGTGCAATGTTCCCACCGTTCCCATTTTATCACTTGATTGAAACTGAAGGGTTTGCTAAGATGGCCAAACGTCTAGGATATCAAGTCTTTGGTCTTCCAAACTACTTAGTCTACCATTATAACGAGTAGTGTGTTGTATAGAGAATGGTTGTATAATAAGTGTTACCCTCTTCGGATTATGTAAATGCTCCTCGATAATCAATAATCGATAAGGGAAAAACTTGTGGGAAACTTTATGAATTTATAAGATAAAGATAAAAGATTCGTTGTTTTATTCATAAGTTTTGAAGCTATTTCATAATTATCACTACTGTCTGTTGCCTTTGCGTTCAAGAGCTTTTCAGAAGAGTTATTCTTTTTTTTTAGTGGAGTGGTTTAAAGGATTATCAAGTTATATTCATAAAATCAATCAACTATCACGATTTTGATCAGTTAACGGTATTTGCTTATATCTAGTTCAATCATCTCATATAATCACGAGTGCTTCAAAGTTCACATACAATTGACTTATCATTACTGTTCCGTTCAAAAATTCAACAAACTCTTCAATAAAAGCACTATAGCTCAAACCCCTAGTTTTATCCATAAAAGATGGGTTTAAGATCACAATCATTCAGTCATCAAAGAGGTGGTCAATCAACCCCAATAGATATCTCTAAAAGTCCACCATCTAAAAGTATGATATCCTCATTTCCTTCTATCCCGTTTCCATACTAACATTTTACATAATAGATCTTGCTCATGTTCCTTGTAAATTCTTCAAACAGGGCACTTGTCAAGCTGGAAATTCATGTCCGTTCGCTCATACTGCCGATGTGAGTGTCGAGGCTGCTGCTTGTAAGTATTTCCAGAAGGGAAACTGCAAATTTGGTGTTAAATGTGCTTTGGCTCATATTTTACCTGATGGTAGAAGAGTTAATCCAAAGACTTTGGCTCAAGTTTATCAAAATAACAATAATAATAATAATAATAATCATTCGTCAAATGGTGGTAATGGTGCTGGTAATGTAAATGCTGAAAATTCAAGTAATGGATTTTTATCCAATTCATTCCAATCGAACTCATCAAATATCTTCTCATCAAATCAAGGATTTAATAATGGTAGTCAATTCGGTTATTTTAATAATCAAACAGCCACTTCCCCAATCTTGACAAATCCAATATTCAGTAATAATTCAACTTCAAATCCAACAGCAGCAAGAGATTCATTTTCACAACAGTCATTATTATTTAATCAATCTCCATCATCTTCAAATTCAATCTCTCATCCAAGAACAACATCAATGAATGAACAAAGATCAAGTAATTTCGCAACAAATTCAATCTGGAGCAATACTAACACTACCCCAATTGATTCTAAACAATCCTCATTTTATTCAACAAGAAGTGTTTCTCATTCAGCTACATTCAGACCATCATTAAACTTTTCAACTTTTGATTATGGAAGTGCAATACTCGATGATGATGATGATGATGATGATGATGATCAAGATGATTTATTTGAAGAAGATTTCGTTCCTTCTAGTCTTTCTGATCTATTAACACCACAGGAATTACAAAGACGTGGTTCAAGACCATCAGGAACTCGTGCCAATGTGTTTGCTCAATTACAAAAAACTATGGAATTTGATGAAGATAATGAAATAATTAATTCAAGTGGTGCAAATACAACTGATCCCGATGAGACTGAAACTCAATTCAAGATGGATGATGATGAGTATCATTTTAGTAATGGTACAAGTTTAATCAATAGAAATCAAAATCAAAATGTTTTAACTCCAAGGTGAACTCATTTTTATGATTTGTTGAAATACGTTACATTCAATAATATAATATTTGAATTTGCTTTTGATATGTTTTGTGGTTTTTTTTTTTTTTATATGGATTGGGATTTACTATTATTATTATTATTGGTTTTCTAACAAAAAATTAACAAGATTTTTTATTATAAAGTTATTATTAGAGGATTTTGAAAAGTGATGCTAGATGGAGTTGTAAGATTGAGGGTGTGTTTTTTTTTTCATTTGTACGTTTTTGGATATCATCACTGCTGGAAAAGAGATGATTTTAATTTTTTTATATGTTTTTTTTGTGGTATTTAAAATAATGTGAAAGAAAAAAAAAGTAATGTTAAGTTAATATACATTTTGTTATACGGGGTTTACAATACTTTCAAATATAACATTTCAAGACTATATTATATTTTGAAACTAACTAATGTACAAACAAACTATATATATAATATATAAAGAGGAAGAAGAGTAAAGAATAATAAATTAACCAACCAAAAACTCAACAAATATTTAAAACAATGCAAAATTAATTATATTAAAAAAACTGTCATAATGAGATATCTAACGACGATCAGTCTTACCAGCACCACGTTTACCAGAGAATAAATGTTTTGGAATAGATGCAGTTTCATGACGATCAGATTCACCTTGTCTAGCCATTCTATTACGTTCACGTCTTTGTAATTTAGCCAATCTATCAGTTTTAGATCTTAATGAACCATCTGCAATACCATCTGTTAATCTATTGGCTTGGTTGACTGGAGCCTTACCAGACAATGAACCACCTTGAGATGAAATAACATCAGCACCAGTTTCTCTGTATCTATTATTAGCTAATTTAGTATTCTTTTTGTTTCTTAAAGTTGAAGCATCATGACCTAAGTAATCTAAATGAGATTCTAATTCACTGAATGATTTAGTTTGTTTTGAACGTGGGAAAGTACCACCATTCTTTAAAGCTTTTCTACTTCTTGAAGCATTAATCATCTTTTGTTGTTTATCTCTAATCCAATTTGCTTTTTCACGAATATCTTCGATTTCTTCATCTTCAATTTCAGAATCAGAATCATAAAATCCTTCTTTTTCTAATCTTTCTTCTTCTTCTTCTAAAGCTTGTAATTTAGCTGCAATATCTGGATCTAAGAAATCATAAACGTTTTTACCTTCCAATATTTCAGGCATGGTATCATTCTTCCAATCTTCATCTTCTAATAAATAAGAATCTTTCAAATTGATATTGAAAACACCTGCACCACCATTTTCAGCTTCAATATCTCTTGCTAATTTACGTCTATTTGGATCATTAATATCATATTTGACCATGTTTTTAGCACCTTCTGGAATGAAAGCTTCTCTCTTGATATCATCTCTTGGAGCTGGTCTTGAAACGTGAATTTTGTTTAAAACGTTATTAACTCTAGCAGAACCTTTTAATTTTTGTTCAATTCTGGTGGCTAATAATTTTTCACAAGCTTTATTACGAACTGCCATAACGTTGTCTTCTTCATGACATGAAGCAGTCATAATTTCAACACCTGGAACATCGGTGATTGTTTTAATTAAATCTTGGTTCTCTTGATCTAAATCTTCTGGTTTAATAATATCTGTTTTATTTATCACGACTAAAACTGATTTATTAGCAAATAAAGGTTTAATTGAATGGAATAATTTAACTTGAGCTTCAATTGTAAAACCACACTGTTCTGAAGCATCCATGAAATATAAAACAGTGGAACGTAAATGAGCAATAGCATAAATGGACTGCATTTCAATATTATTCATTTCTTCAGTTGGTCTGTCTAAAATACCTGGAGTATCAATAGCTTGAAATCTTAGATATTTATAATCAAAATGACCAACATATAAAGATTTAGTGGTGAAAGCATATGGCTGAACTTCAACGTCAGCTTTAGTGATACATCTTAAAAATGAAGATTTACCAACATTTGGATAACCACAAATTAATAAAGTTCTGGTATTTGGATCAATACTTGGTAAACGACCTAAATGTTGTCTAACTTGTTCTAAGTAAGCTAAAGGATCTTTTAATTTCTTGACAATAGTGGCCATTCTACCTAATGCAGCTCTTTTCAATTGTTTACACTGAAATAAAGATTGACCAAATTTTAATAATCTAACATAATCTCTAGAAACTTGTTCAATTAAGGTTTTAGCTCTTGAAACTGCAGCTAATGAGACTTTATAATGATTCTTTTCATATAAAGTATCCATCAAATCCCTATGAAATGGATGAACATCATTAATGTTTGGGAAACCAGTGATTAAATCCTGGAATTTCTCTTCAAAACCTTCTGCTGTAAATTTCACTTTTCTCATATAAAATGCTCTAATTCTAGTGATTGCAAAACCTGGTCTAACAACAGTTGGTGTTTTTCTTTGAGTTCTGTTAAGAACGATATCCAACAAATCGTTGGCATTTGGAACGGTAGGAATATCTTTCCAAGTTAATTGCATATTTGTATCCTGAAGATGTAATTTCAATTATAAAGGCTCTTTCCTAGGAAATAAAAAAATTTTAATCTAAAAATTTTTTTTACCTTGAATCTGGGTAACCTCATCGCATCAGATTGAGTCATGTGAGAATCACGTGCAAAGCGGAACAGGTCTCATGTGATCCCGGATATAAGTCGGATTTATTTGACACAATCAACTCCAAGATTTTCATATTTGTTTGTTTATTGATTCGTCAAAAGCATGATGGAATGATTTATATGTTAATGTATTCTTTTGGTTGGAGTCAGTAGACCCTGATGAATATTCAAATTCAGGGGTTTAAGATTCTTGAATCATGGGACCTTATTCCACCTTATTCGCTCCACTATATATTCACAAGTATCATTTTATAAAATTAACGGCTCGTATTGATCAACCATTTCCTTGACTTACTTCCTTCAAAAGTCGTTCATGAAACCAAAATGAGACTCAATATATGAACTATGAGTAAGTGACAAGGCTAGAATTTTGCAAGTTAATCATATAAGTTATAACGGGCTACAAAATTACACAATATCCCAACTGTTCTTCGCAGTTCACTATATAGTTGATAGAAATCAGAAGAGTTAAACATCGTGAACCCTTCCTCATCGTTCCCCATATGGTCTGGCATGGGACTTTTACCAGGCAGATCGGTAAAAGAGAATAGTCTTTAAATCTACAACATCAAGTATCTATATTTTATCTGCAAATTTTTCATGAAACTATCAATCAAGAGACAAATTAATAAGAATATGTGATCAAAAAAAATCAAAAAAATAACACCAATTCACCGCATTGGAGACGTATATATAGCGATTCGACAGTAATAACAGCAACAACACACTCTGTAGATTTAAAACTGGTAACACATTCAAAAACATCACAAAAAACTATTAAATAAAAATTAAATAAAACACACCCATGAAAACACTTTCTCTTTTTTAATAAATGTAGTGTAAATCATGAAGGGAATTGTAAGAATTTACGCAATTCTGTTATATAAATAAGTAGAAATGAAAAAAAAAACTTGAAAAGGAATAAAAAAATTATTATACTCTTTGAAAAATGATACCATAAAGAATAATAGAAACCCAACATCATTAACAGCAAAACGCAAAAAAAAAAAATTCATCAAAAGTACAAACGGTAAAGAGCCTCATCGTAAGCTAGTCTGAAACTCCATCATCTTCTTCAATCACCATCCCATCTGAAACTCTGTTTGTGGTGCACTAGAATTAACAGGATGTAATATATTTGGTAATGAACCACCAGTAGTTGACATATGCTTTTGAGTTGATTCCTTCTTAACATCAGTTTTCTTTAGTTCTGGAGCGGATCGGTCAGCTTCAGTATCAGATTTCAATTTGATATCACGCTCATGTAATTTCTTATGTCTAATCATATTAGATCTAACGCTAAATAATCTTCCACAATTATTCCAATCACAAACAAATGGTTTCTCCCCGGTATGTGAATATAAATGGGTTTGTAAAGAAGATGGTCTTTTGAATTGTTTTTCACATATACTACAACGATTTCTTCTTGCTGTTTCTGGTGTCATTCCCAAAAATGATGAGCTTGAGGAAACTCTTTTTCGTTTGGAAATACGATCATTTGGAAATGTAGTATGTCTTGGATGATAACCTGTAGTTATTTTACCTGATGGATCTAAAACTCCTGGAAATGGAGCTTCGTCACCATTTGATGATCCAATTGATAGTTGGGAATGGGATGGTAAGCTTGAAACTGAATGACTATTTGTATGTAAATTTGGTGGAGGAGCAGCTTGGAAATTATGTGGAATGGTTAACACTTGAGCATCAGGTGGAAAACCCACACTACCATACCCATATTGATATTCGGAGGTTGGATTAGCTGATGGGGAAACTTTATTAACATTCACGTTTTGTGAGAAGAATTGAGGTAAATTTGGGTTTGAAACACTAAGATGATTGTGATGGTGTGGTAATTGTGAAATAGTGGTTGGCGGTTGTAACGTTAAACTATTGGATTGTGGTGGTTGATTTTGATCTGAGAGGTAAGCTTGATTAACAGATGGTAGTGAGAATGAATTGCTTTGAGGATGTGGTACTCCTGTTGAAACAGTATAGTTATTGTTATGACTGACTCCAAATGCAATTGGAGTTGGGAAATTAGGCTGGATTGATGGATTTTGTGGATATTGGTTCAAAGATGAAAGATTTGAAATATGAGATCCTGGATTATAATTTCCAATCATTTGTGGTTGATAATGAATGGAAGAAGTTACTTGAGCTTCTTGTGACTTTGGAGATACCATCATATCAAAAAAGGATTATTTAGATAGATTATGCTGGAGAAAATGTAGAATAAAAACTGCAAATATTTTAAATAAAATTTCTTAATGAATTAATTTTTGTTTCCAATAGACAATTTCTGAATTTTTGGTATTTATGTATCAGGGTTTTTTTTATCTCAATAAAGTGAATCAACTAGAACCAAAGAGATAATATTTCTCAGATATAAATCTGTTGTGGCCTTGCAAGCTAGATAATATTAGAAAAGTGAAAAAACGTCAAATTTGTTTGTTTTTGTAAGTCTTGTAGAAAAATGATAATCTATTTTTCGAATTGAAATATTTTCATGCAAAAAGACAAAATATGTGTCCCCTGTCCAACGAATTTTGAAAATAATTACATATATGTGCAGATTTTATTGCATTTTGGTGCATATTATACTGAATTCACCGATGAGGTGCATATAGACGCTTGCGTATCTATGCTTTATAAAAATATTATCTAGGTTTTTGTTATACATAAACTCTAGAATAGACTATCGTTGAAATTTGAAAGTCCAGAGCGCAGCTGGTTTTTGTGCTCACCTAAAAGTATGTCCCTAGGTAGTTTATTTAACGCTTGAATCCTGGATCTATGGCAAACGGCTCATAATTAGTGGTGGTTGAAGATCGTGGATAGTAAGTACAATTTATGTAGGATTACTTAAAGTTTACAGTTATCATCAATCAATAAATATATATATAGCTGCCATGTCCATCACTTCATGTGATGGAATCATTGATCGAACAACGTACATAGTAAACTCATCGTTGATTGATATCGATTTACTTGAGCTTTAAGGTTCACTCTAACATATATTAAGTATATAACTTATCTATCAAATTTTTGTGGTCCTTAAAGTTTAGAACTGTATAACTTGTATCAGATCAGTATTTTTAAATTTTCTGATTTTTATAAATTATATAAACCAGAATCTTTTTAATCTTGACTTACGTGAAGCTAATGGAAAATTTGAACAGATCACAGTCTATTCTAGGTTCAAACTAACTAAGTTTCAGGCATCAGCTTACAAGTCTGAACAGTGAACGGTTATAAAGATTGATTGAAGGCTTTAAATTTCAAAGCTGCATGGACAACTTTTTCTTTGTTTATATAACGCCGTACATATGAATTCATTCCGGCCCATGGTTATTATATGAGCTTTCATACAGTATGGTGTACGCCTTCCATCACCCAAAGATTAGTCTGACTTTCAATCTGAGGGTCGTTGATGCAACTAACCTGGTCTTGACCTTTTTTTGAGGCTTCTTAGATTATGACTTATGAACAATTCAGAAATTGAACTGTCAACATCCCCACAATTTAATTCAGTATCTCATCTAAGAACCTAATAACAGTTCAAAATCTATGGAGACTACTAAATAGAGTGAGTCGTGACCCAGATTCAGTCAGATCTTGCTATCAATCCACCAAAGATAATTAATAAATTCAAAGCTATTATTACTGTGATTCGTGAACTGTGGTTCGTAATTCTTTATATAAATTAACTGCATGATCATTGATGCAACACGCAATTAATTCCTGTTTTATCTCAACTTATACCGTATATAGCCGTTAACAAATTCTGAATTTACATATGGGGTGATTTGGCACACATTACAAACACATCAAAATATTCTCTCAATTTACAATTCTTATACGACAACTGAGTAGATGTGTTCATGACTATCAAACTTGTGTGAGGTTTCAGGGTAATTAAAGTGTCATATGTTATAGTGTAAATTGTACAGAATTATTGGTTGTTCGTTGTTGGACCTGGTGACTTTATAAAGCCATAAGTTATGCTCCTCACTTATAGTTCTTATTGTTTTATGAACCACCATGAAAAAAATTCCCAGTACTAATTTTTTCCCGCCCTATATATTAATTATACTATAAAGTGCGGGGATAGTTATACATTAGTCGACGTTATATTTCGATGGCAATTAGGATTGAAAGTTGATAAGCTCAGTAACTTTTAACGTGTACTGTGTAGTATTGTAGCAAATTACAACGTTGAAATTTTTTTTTTCAAGAATAGGAGATACTTTCATTGAGATCATCAAGATTGCATCTTTAACTTTTTTACGGCTGATCTAAAAAAGTTTGTAATCCCACATTCACCTTAAGTATTATGAGAGTAAACCTTCACAATTCAAAATTAAAGAATCAACATTGATTTAATCTATAACTGGATGGAGAAGATTCTTGCGCATTGATATGATATCTCAAGACTTATGGGTTTTCTAAATCAACTTTCTCAGACATTTAGTCGTTCATTATTCATATTGTTACAGTTACTAGTGCTATCACGTGACTTATTCACATCATAGCTAATTCCGCTAGCTTCTACTTACTTTCTAATCATCTATTTCCAGAACATTCGATTATTTCAACGAAGCTCCAACTAGACGTCTATATAAGAAACTCTAGTCTTCCACAAATTGTATACTCTATTTTATAAATTAACAGATTATTATTACTATCACTGAACGTATCAAATAGACTAATACATTAATCAGTATAAAACACATAACACATATCGCAACTACTCAAAGCTTTCTTCAGTAAATTTTCGGTTCAAAAGACCTAAGGTCAATCGTTAACTCTTTGTTATTGATTTTTAAGGCTGTGAACAAACAATAACTATATATATTTTGCACCTAATCTTCATCTCAAATAAAATAAGATTTTGAATATTGAGTATTTTAGGTTACAACACTTAGTTATTCAACACTGTAAAATAATTTTTTAAGCGTGCCCGAGAGTTTTCTCCAATATTATATATAGGTCCAGTTATTTTGATTTATACATGGCACATGCACATGAATAGCAAATTTTCCGTTCAAGGAAACTGTTATATTATATATCAAATTGAGTGTATAACTTTATACATGAACAAGTTTTGAAATGGTTCGATGGTATAACTTAACTTCATGAATTCAAGTTAATCTGTCTGAGCTCTGAATCAAGAATACCCAATTACTACTCACTTAAGTCAAGGGGCTAAAATAAGTTTAAGATCGCAAAAAATATCCTATATATAAATTGATTGAAGCTTGAAATACATTATACCTGCGGTATATTTAATGTTATTAATACAGTGTTTTTGTGCAGGAATTTGATAGCTTTCATTGGGCACTGAACACTGAACAGTATTGATTCTTGACTTTCACTTTTGACTCTCTTTGACCAAAAAAACCTAACTAATGATGACTTTAAATGCAAACCCCCCCCCCTCTCCCCCAAATGTCCTACTAGGACTCTAAACTTTACATGATGATGATCTACTTGTAGCTCAATTCGTATGATGTGGGTAGATATGAGTAAATATCGAAGTTCATTCAACTCTGGTAAAAATGGTTATTTATCAAGTTGAGAAAGACTTATGCCTAACTAGTAACAATTACAACAATTTTCAAGATAAAACAATGTAACAGCCTGCTAAAATAGTTTTTATGCATCTCGTACAGATTTTTATTATCTTCGTAGTCTACGAATTTTTCATTCTGAGAGGCTTTTTATTATATAAATCTTGATCAGAATTTAGAAGGGTGTTGATTCTTTAATATAGCACGAAAGTTAATCGAAGAAATAAAATTTTAGCTTGATTAATTAATTACTCGATCTTCGTATAATTCACCTTTCTTCATACACGTAACACAACTAAAAAAAAAGAGACATAGCAACATATAACGTAAAACATATAAGATTTTTTCAATAATCAAACCGACCTAGCAGCCTTTAAGTAGATTCACCAATCAATAGGTACAATAGATATACTGATGCACAGTAGGTACTAATCTATGATCTGTTCCATATTTGGATCAAATATGATATATAAGCTTTTGATCCATTGGAATTGGGACCCTGTTTTTAGGCGGTGTTTATTTTTCATTCCAGATTTAGAGCCAATATTTAATACAATGGATCTAAAAACTAATGATAATCAAATTGACTATGCATTTTTAAAAAGCGTAGATAATATTCTAGAATCTGGGTACATAAACAGTAGCTGATTGCTCGTAGTTTATACTTTATTATGGGCCTTTCCAAATTCTTGACTATCCTAAATAAAAAAAACTGAGCTGAAAAGTAGTTTATTGTGGTAGATTCTTAATTCTTATTTCACATAATTAAATTTCAAAGAGCTTTCACTCATATGATTGCAGATTTAAAATAAAAAATTTAATCTAGTATTTTTTAGTTCTAAGCTTGTCGTCGCTTGTTCAAAACGTTAGATTTATAATCGTTTTTCATTTATTAAGAAATTTTGTGGTTGAAGTTCAATCATTGAATTTCTCTGAAAATTTACCACATCCAGTGAATTTTATAGCTCACTACATGAAAGTATACTACTAATAGGTGAGGCGTGCTTAAAAAACTTGCTAATTATATGTAACACGCTGTAACTCTAGACATGGAAAATACGTATTTTTTGTCAATACCTTAAACTGTTTATTTTATAACTATAAAACTAGGATATCCAAATTATACTATGATCTTCTTTTTTCCTCTCCTCAGATTCAACTTCATAGCCAATGGCCAAGGATAAAATCCAACAGTAGTGATCTCTCTAGAATCTACACACATCTAGTGATAGATATAAAAACTATCTAGTACACCAAATTAACAAAATACACAAAGTTAGAGATACTAGGCAATTGAATACAATGCATGAGTAGTTTTACATTTATTGGAAATTAAATCATATTGTGAAATTGTACATATCGATAACAATAACTTTTGTTTTTGATAACCTAATTACTATTCCCCGTAAGCTCAATGCTAGCAATTTCAAAACAGAGAGACGCAGGGTCCACAAAAATAGAAATAATGATAGAAAATATCTCACTGGATCTGAAATATTTCTAAAAGTCTACTTTGAACATATTCAGCGGGGTCATGCTCGAGTTAGTTCTATCTTTACAACATTGGCAGAAGAATTTGTGAATCACCAAGTATCTCTTTTTGTAACAGATGAAAATCACTTATATGCTAACTTCTTGTTTAGATAGACAAAATAAAATGAAGACTTTCACAACTGAGAACGAGCCTGGATATATTGAAGGTGATTCATTGACCTTTCAAAGATTAATGAAATACACTGGTCAACCGATTTTTGCGCTGGATTCATTGAATTCATACTTAAAAGTATAATGATGATGAAAATTAGATATATTTACTATGTACTATCATCTATAGCGGCGTGGTATAAATTATCTGCTAATCGAAAGGCTTGATTAAATTACCCATGTTGTAAATAAGATCATAGACGTGCTATATTCTGGAATCTGGATTTTGAACCTGTATAACTAAACCTTGATTGAACTTGTTTCTAAGCGCACTTTCTGAATTATCGTAAAAGTTGAAGCACTGGTCTAAAAATCGAATAAAAATCATAGAGGAGTACCGTTTAAAAGTGTAGAGCGTTGTATATATTGATTATGGCAACATGTTGTTGTAAAAATGCATCAACATATCTCAAATTTCAAAAGATCAACTCTAACAAAGTATATTGTTATATAGTATTCCATACTAACATTAATTCCGAGATTATTCCATTAAACCCAACTTAGCTAGAGATTTATATTGTTCAGTAATTAATGATTCTATAGCTCCAAAGATTACTATTTTTAAAAAAGTAGAAGGTTTCAACAGAATATTATGCTCCTTTACCTTTCATACAACACCTTATTTTAATACTTGAATACAGATCTACTGCACTTATATTTCAGTATCCATAATTCCGACTAATAATCCAGATCTTCACAAAGAATTATCGCAGAAGATAACCTATACTTATGAATCTCTGTTATTAGATATAAGACTAGTCAAGCTCCAGTCCTCCCTAGTCCCATTATTTAATACAGTATTCAAAATTCAGGTCAATCATCAGTACTTTTATCATCAGATAATTCCTGAATTTTATATGCAAGTTTGTGCGACTTGATTATATAAGCATGCATCAATCCCAGAAATATTATATATATTTTCTGAAAATTTCGAGCTAGCTTGTTCCCGAACGCACGCCGATCATATATAGATTCTATCTATTAGATGCAGCGGGCTGCTGCAAATTACCAAGATAGCACATGTATAAGCTTGAATTCAATTATATGTTTAAGTTTTAATCTAATTTGAAATTATCTCTATGATAATCTTCAATTGCCGGACTACAAGCTACAAAATGCGGATTACAGCTTGATGACCTGCACCTACACAAGATTATAAAGAGCTATCAAAGCAGCTGAAGAGTGAAGGCTGAGATAGATCATAAATCATACAATTGACAAGTTCCGTGGGGGCTGTAACTAACTGTCAAATTCTCAAGTTATTGTGTGGATCTTGTAAATCAAAACCGTTTTCTTTAATTTGATGATCAAGCAGCGTTCTACAACTCTTTAAGTACTTTTTAGTAAAGGCTTCAACAATTAATTCACTACTCGTGAGTCGTGACATGACTTAAAATCTGGTGCTTCCCAGCTCTCTTCAAGTCCAACTCAAAATAAAAGCTTCCTTAATTTTCTTTTAGACATGCTTTTAGCATTTACATCTATAGTCAAGACTCCAAAATCAAATTTTTTGATCTCTGGTGTTCTTGTGATGAAATGACAGCTGACACCAAGTTTTGTAGATATTCGTTTTGCTATGTATTCTAGGGTTTATTTCGGTACTCTATAGTAAAGTGTTCTATAATTTTGCGAAATATACAAGCCCCAATCTATTAATTTTAACTGTCAACATCTCTAGTAACTTGTAGTAATGTTGATAAGGTTCCGTATGTAGTATGTACTAATTAGAGATTCTAAATCGAAGCTGGGAATTTTTTTCACGGTGCCGGTCATTTGACCTGTATTGTTTCAAGAATTTGTGATCTGATCGCTAATGTTTCAGACATACTTGATCAGTAATTGAAAGACGGTGTGTAATACACACTTGCGTTCAACTAGGAATAAATGGCCATATGGCCGTTATTTGTACAGATTAGTGCGGCCTATACTAATAATGCACATGTGAGTTGTCGACCATGACTGGGTTATTCAATGAAGGTGCTTTATGAGACGTGTCATCTCTACCAAATCATAAACCAGGCTTTCGTAACTGATTGTTTCATTTCAAAAACCAAGCACAATAAATTTGCCCTGGGTTTTAGGTTAGTCTACTTTTCGGTGTATTTATTGAAAATAGTTCAGATTACTTGTACATTAACACAACTTTAAATTCAACTGAACCTGGTGAGTCAGAAAACAGGAATCCAAAATTCATTTTGGATAAGATGTCAAGAAATAGAATTTGTACCCTTGAACAATTGGTAATTAGATTGTGGTGGAGTTAGTATTACAACGATCATAAAAGTCTTCATTTAAGAGAGCAGTGGTTCAGCTCTATTTCTGGTTTCTTATTTCCCTTCCCAAGTTCTGATGCATCTACAAGTATGGGGATTGTGAGCTACTTGATTTATTTATATTTGCCAAATATTTATTTGCAAAGATTTTGAGAATTGGCAGTATGTGTGGTAAAGCTCTCTAAGGTTATCAATTAAGCCAAAAAAGCGCTTGAGTAAAAACACATGATTGTCGTGTTACTTTGTCTTAAGCTTCCAGTTGTTCTAAATACTACAACATCCAAGTAGATTGATAACTAAGCTTTCCATAAATTTCTGAGAAGTGCCTCTTACAGTAAACATTTCTCATAATTTTAAGATATTTTGCATCTGAAATTTGTCACACTATATAACAGTATAATAGCTTCTCTTTGGCAATTTTACCACAGCAAGCGAGAGTAGGCCGATAAGGGATAGCAATTTAGCGAAGCAGCTAATACACAGGAATATTTAAAAAACCAGATTACTTACTATATGCTAACTTCAACTTTTCCAGTAGGCATATAAATGATATATTAGTTGACCAGCTCATAATTTGCCTTAATTATTAATATTATTACTTATTAGATTATTCATAATTCATAATCCATCTAAAACTTTCATGTTAATATGAAATAATATAATTAACATTTACAGATGAATATAGTTAAACATATTCGAAACGATCTTGTAGAGTTACTAGTAGTTGTAATGTAATATAATATTAATTAATAAATATTTATATATTTATACATAATTTTATATTTGTTTATTAATTTTGTTATTTAGAAAATTGACAAGTAAAAAATTGGTAGACACCGCCGGATTTTAATATAATAAGGCTGTGCCCATATCAAAGATTCAAAAGCCTGTATTTTATTAACAACACCTTCTTCTGTAATGAGAAGGCAATAGATAAGTAAGAGGACAGCTATAAACTACCCATTCTTGTAACATTGAGTGCTACTTAATGACGGATCTGTTATTTTTGAAATTATTCATATTATCATTTCCCAAGTTGGATGTTATGCAAGATTGTTTACTTTTCGCATCAAAGATTAAAAAAATGTTAAAATTTCATATTAAAATGAATTTATTGAAGAATTTAATTGGGATCATTCTCTTGTCCTCGTACACTTCACTGAGCTGAGACTCTACTCACCACAAATTACACTTGAAACTCAACCACAATTTGAGAGCTGATCAAAGATTGAACCAAGTACATCGTACAGAACATGAATCGTTATTCAGAGATACCAAACACTCCTACCCCATTCACAAGAAATAATACCGCCATAGAACTCAAGATTGGGTCTATAGTATCCTTACCAAAGCTAGGTAAAGCTGTTTTGAGGTTCACTGGTCCGATTGAAGGTAAAAATGGTAAATTTGCAGGTATTGAATTAATAGGTGAAGGTGCTTCATTAGGTAAAAACAATGGGGATGTTAATGGTGTTCATTATTTCCATACCAAAAGAAAAGGAGCTGGTCTTTTTATGAGCTATGATAAATTGAAATCTTCTTTAGAATATGTTGAATCTCCAGCTAATAAAAGATTATCTTTACCGTTACATTCCTCTCCAAGAATTGTTAGTAAAGTTTCCAATAGACCAACTCCTGTTAAACATAATGCAACTCCACCGATTAACACTCATAAAAAGTTTGAATCAACTTCTCATTCATTGCTTTCAAGATCTGCATCTATTGCTTCAAATAATATAGATATTGAACTTAAAAACCTGAAATCTAGCAATACTGTCATTAAAACTGAAAGAAATAATTTACTACAAGAAAATCAATCTTTGAAACAAAAATTTCTGATGATGTCAGATAAGAAATCTGATAATTTAGTACGCCAATTAGAACTAAAACTACAAGAATCTGAATTCAATCTTGAAAAAGCCAATGAAAAAGTCTTGCTAATTGAAGAAAAATTATTAAAACAAAAGAAAAGTTATGAAGAACAAAGAGACGAATTATTGGAAGTTATTGATCAAGTTGAATCCAAAGTTACTGAAAATGCAAATATCTATATTACAGAAATCAAAAAATTACAAGATTTATTAACTGAAAAAGATCTTGAAATTGAAAACATGAGGAAATCTCAAATTGATTCAAAAGAGTTAGACTTTGCTGAAGAATATAAAAAACAGATTGAGTTACTAAGAAAAAGCAATGAAGATCATATTAATTTTATCGAGAATTTACAAAAGGAGTTAGTGATAGCAGAAGAAAAAGTAACGGAAGTTTGCAAACAAAATTTAGAACTAAAAGAATCACACATTTCATTATTAAGTGAAAACAGCGGCAATCAGTCTAATTTATTAAAAGCTAAAGATAAAGAAATTTTGGAATTAAAAGATGATCTAAAGACTTTAGGTGAGAGTTTATTAAAACAAACTCAAGAAATTAACGATCCAAAGATTATCGAAGATTTGGAAAAACAAATTCAAGATCTAGAACTTCAAAATAATAAACTTGTTGATAATGAATCAGAGTTGACTAGGCTGAACAAAGAAGTTCAAAATCTGGAAAAGAAATTGAACAATGTTAGACCGGAAGATGCAGTTTATGAGTTACAATTTAAATTAGAGAGTAAAGAAAAAATAATTGAAGATTTGAGAAATGAGCTGCTGAATAAAGATATTGACTCAAATAGTAATGATAAAAATGATAGTTTGGAACAATTGCAAAATGACTTGACCAAAAAGGATGAATTTATTCAAGCATTATCGAATGAAATTAAATTGATTAGAACTGCACAAACTAAAAACATTGAAGAAGTTTCAGTATTGAAGAATACAATCAATGAAAAAGATGATGAGATTAGAAAATTAAAAGATGAATTAGAAATCTATAAAAATTCAAAATCACTAGATCATGAGAATGAACTAATTTCATACAAAGCTAGAATTCAAGAATTAGAATTGAAAGCCAAAAAAATAGTTGAATTAGAAGACTCATTAGAGTTGGTACAAATAGAAAAAACCAAACTAGAAGATTCATTGTTATTAACTAAAACTGAATTAGACTCATTAATTCTAGAGTCACAAGAAATTAAGCACAAGAATAATGATGAAGAATTACTGGAAGAAAAATCTAAAGAGATCAATTTTTTAAAAGAGGAGATTAATAAATTAAAATTAAAAAAACCAGAAATATCACTACCAACTGATGGCTCACCTGCCATTGAAAACTTGAAGCAACAAGTTGAAGTACTTAAAAAAGAATTAGCATCAAGACCAACGTTGGAAGATGTAGCTGAATTAAAATCAAAAATGGAATTTGGTAATGAGATAAGAAAAGCTAAATCAAACTCAAGGGATATGGAAATCATCACTTTACAAGAGAAACCAAGTAATTCTCCTTCCTCGAAGAAAATGGGATATAGAAATTCAAGTACCAACAGGTCCTCATTGAGTCCATCGTTTTCGAGACGTACAGTTATAGATCAAGTAGTTGATGGAGAATTACAGATTTACATTCCTGAGAAGTCAGACCCAGCCAGTGGAAGGGACTTGTGGTGTGGATTGTGTGAGAGAGACGGGCACGACAGCATTGATTGTCCTTATGAGAACGAAGTGTTCTGATTATGTAAAAGTCGCTGATGCTAATAAATGATATGAATTGATAAACCTCATTGGATAGATCCATTATCCCCCGCGAATTTTTTTTTTCTTCTCTGTAGTCTCTCGGTCAAAGAATTGTGACTCAACATGGGAAAATTGATAAGATTTAAATTCTTGCAGTTTTAAATTACACTTAAAAGACTCACACAAAGAGCCACAGAAGAATGCCATTCCCATTACTTCCAGTCTTCAGAGCCTCCAAGACTCTATCGGAAAAATTATCTCAACTCTCATTAGTTGGTCGTGTCTTATTTCAATTAAAAGATGAATCTGAAATTGAATTGATAAAGAATAATAATCAATATTTGAAGAATTCTGAAATTAACGTTGAATTTGATTCAAATACCGTTGATACTAGTAAAATCATTGATTTATTGAACAACAGTGTCTCCAAAATCTTAATCAATGAGAGTTCGTTAGAAGAGTTCAAAAACAGTGGGATTCCAACTTCTAGAATTGCATTAAAATTATCAAATATTGATCAAATTGCAAATTATAAAGATTTAAGATCTTTTGTTATTCCATCTGATTCAAGTTCTTTAGAAGATTTAAGTACTGCCACTAATAAAGGTGAAAATGAAATTTTTATCACTTTTAAATCAGATTATAAACCAACTGTTTTAACTTCATTAATTTCATCAGGTTTAATTCCAATTATCCAATCAGATGCCTTAACTTCTGAACCGGCAAAAAATGATTCGCAAATCTCAATCAGTGATTTATTAATCAGTTCCTTAACAACTGATAGACCAGATGGGTTATATTCAACTTTAGTCACTGATATCTATAACCATTCATTAGGTTTAGTTTATTCATCAAAGGAATCAATCAGTGAAGCAATCAGAACTAAAACAGGAGTTTATCAATCAAGAAAACATGGATTATGGTATAAAGGTGCAACTTCTGGTGCTACTCAAGAATTAATCAAATTAGATAAAGATTGTGATTCTGATTGTTTAAAATTTGTTGTTAAACAATCTGGTGTTGGATTTTGTCATTTGGAACAAGATACGTGTTTTGGTAACATCAAAGGACTATCTAGATTAGAAGCAACTTTGATCGATAGATTAAATAATGCTCCTGAAGGTTCTTATACTAAAAGATTATTCACTGATGATAAATTATTAGTTGCTAAGATTAAAGAAGAAGCTGAAGAATTAAGTGAAGCTACCACTAAAGATGACATTGCATGGGAAGCTGCTGATTTATTCTATTTTGCCTTGGCTAGATGTGTTAAAAATGGTGTTTCTTTAGAAGATATTGAAAGAAATCTAGATTTAAAAGGTCTTAAAATCACAAGAAGACAAGGTGATGCTAAACCAAAATTCATTGAAAAAGAACAAGAATCTAAACCAGTTCCAGCTCCAAAACCAGTTGAAGAAACCCAGGATCCAAATGAAAGAATCTTGATGGGAGTTATCAATACAGAAACAGCCACTTCTGAAGAGATTAAAAAAGTTTTAACTAGACCAGTTCAAAAAACTGCAGATATCATGAAATTAGTCAATCCTATCGTTGAATCAGTTCGTGATAAAGGTGATGAAGCATTATTAGAATTGACTGCTAAATTTGATGGAGTTAAATTAGAATCTCCTGTTTTAAAAGCACCATTTGATCCAAAATTGTATGATATTTCACAAGAATTAAAAGATGCAATTGATTTATCAATTGAAAACGTTTATAAATTCCATAAAGCTCAATTACAAAATGATACGTTAAAAGTTGAAACTCAACCAGGTGTTATCTGTTCAAGATTTTCAAGACCAATTGAAAAAGTTGGTTTATACGTCCCTGGTGGTACTGCAGTTTTACCATCAACTGCAATCATGTTAGGTGTTCCTGCTCAAGTTGCAGGATGTAAAGAAATTGTCATTGCATCTCCACCAAGAAAAGATGGATCATTATCACCAGAGGTTGTTTATGTTGCTAATAAGATTGGTGCTAAGACTATTGTATTGGCCGGTGGTGCACAAGCTGTTGCATCAATGGCATATGGTACTGAAAATGTTCCAAAAGTTGATAAGATCTTAGGTCCAGGTAATCAGTTTGTTACAGCTGCTAAAATGTATATTCAAAATGATACAACTGCATTATGTTCAATTGATATGCCAGCTGGTCCTTCTGAAGTTTTAGTGATTGCTGATGGTAAAGCTGATCCAGATTTTGTTGCATCTGATTTATTATCACAAGCTGAACATGGTATTGACTCTCAAGTTATTTTAATTGGTGTTGATTTATCAGAAAAAGAATTGAAGGCAATTGAAGAATCTATTCATAATCAAGCTTTGAAATTACCAAGAGTTGATATTGTTAGAAAATGTATTAAACATTCAACTACTTTACTAGTTAAAACAATGAAGGAAGCATTTGAATTATCTAATTTATATGCACCAGAACATTTAATTTTACAAGTTCAAGATGCTCAATCTTATGTTGAATTAGTTGATCATGCTGGTTCAGTTTTCGTTGGTGCGTTTTCACCAGAAAGTTGTGGTGATTATTCATCAGGTACTAATCATACTTTACCAACTTATGGTTATGCTAGAATGTATAGTGGTGTTAATACAGCAACATTCCAAAAATTCATAACAAGTCAAGATGTTACACCAGAAGGTTTAAAGAATATTGGATTTGCAGTTATGTCAGTTGCTAAAGTTGAAGGATTAGATGCTCATAGAAATGCAGTTAAAATTAGAATGGAAAAATTGGGATTATTACCTGAAAATTTCGTTTGATTGAAGAGTTGATCTCTACAAATAACAATTAAATATATATATAAGTTTAGAATGTTATGTATATATATTTTTTTATAATTTTAATAATCTTTGTAATTCACCGTTTGAATTGAGGGCTTGTAAATCTGAATTACCACCAATATGTTTACCATCGATGTAGATGTTAGGAACGGTTCTTTGACCACTCAATTCTTTCAAAGCAGCTTGAATTTCATCACCTTCTGGAAGTTCATCCAATTGTAAAACAAGTGGTTTAACACCTAAACTTGCGAAAGTTCCAATAGTAGCTTTACAGTAAGGACAATAGGATTTAGAAGCGACAAAGATATGGTTTGAGTTGATCAGAGATTGGACTCTTGCGATGATTTCCTTGGATGGCATTTTCTTCTGTTGATGGTTGGGACGAAATAAGTTGAAGATTAAGAATAAAATGAAGATTATAAAGAGAATTAGAGCCATTATTAATGAAATTTGTTGATTTTTTATATGGGAGTTGAAAAAAAAAAAAACAAACTACATTGAATTATGTCATATAAAAGATAGAAACTAAAACAAAAACAAAAACAAAAACAAAAAAAGATCGAAACGATGGGAGTCTTCACTGATCATCCACACACGGCCATCACCACAAAGATCAACTCGATCATCGAGAACAACCTCGAGCCGGAAATTGAGGCTGCTGACTTGATAGAAATCATAAAACTACAATATTCAGGAGCTATTGAAGCAGCTAGATCAATTAGAAAAAAATTGAAATATGGAACACTACAAGAGCAGTTCAACAGTTTAGAGCTATTGAACGTATTGGTGAACAATGGAGGGAGAGATCTACACGAGTTGTACAATGATAGGAAATTATTGGAAAGATTAAGGGAGAGTGCAGTTGATCAAAGTGTTAATTTAAATCTAAGAAAAAAAATCATTCAATATGCTATTATCTGGAATGAGAATTATAGTGATAGTAAAGCACATTTGGGGATTGCTAAATTAAAGAATAAATTACCAAAGGTATCTAAAAAGAAGAAGAAGGAAAATAATAGAAGTGATTTCATGCATGATGAAGCATATCATAGTGATGATGAATCTAATAGAATAGCAACAACAGATGCTGAAGCTAATAGAAAATACAAGATCCCAACCATCAATTTGAAAAAAGAAGGTCCTAAAATCAAACTCTTAATTGCAGAAGCATCAACTGCATCGACTGATTTAACTAATGCATTGAAATCAATTAACAGAGATCGTGGAGAATTAGCAACAGATTTTAGACGTACCAATGCCCTTTTTGATAAGACTAGAATCATTAGAAGAAAAATTTTGAGATATTTACAATTAACTGATTCTGAAGAATTTTTAGGTAGTTTAATCCATGCTAATGAAGAATTAGTCAATGCATTACAATTATACACTGAATATTCATCTAAGAATGATTCAGATGATGACTACAGCTCATTAAGTGATGCTAGTGAGAGTGATTTGGAATCAGTCACTGATTCTTTGGCAAGTTCCATGATTGAGGCCCATGCAAGAAGACCACCACCTTCTATTCCTAGAAAGAAAGTGGAATTGGTGAAGGATGATAATCCGTTTGGTGATTCTAACGAGGTGGACGAGTCTGCTGATTGGAAGTAGAGAGAGAGAGAGAGAGAGACTGTCTGTGTGTGTTTATTGTAATAATTTTGTGTATTTCTCTAGCTTATATATAATGTAGCAATTATTTCGAAAAAAAAAATTGATTTATTCTTTCACCCAAATGAAATTGTTTTTAAATAAGTTCACCACAAATATCAGAAGAATGAGCACTTCAAACATCAATTCATTGAAATTGAACCACACTTGTCTAAGAGTCAAAGACCCTTTAAGATCAGTTGAATTCTACACCAAAAATTTTGGAATGAACTTGATTCATACCCAAAGACTCCCTGAATTAAAATTCGATTTGTATTTCTTAAGTTATGACAATTCATTAATCAACCAACCATTCAAGTCTAGTGGGATCTTGGAACTGACCCATAATTACGGTACTGAATCTGATGATTCATACAAGATTAATAATGGGAATGAGGAACCATATAGAGGTTTTGGTCATATTTGTATCTCCGTTGATAACATCATTAGAGCAAGTGAAGTCTTATTGAATAATGGTGTTAAGTTTCAAAAGAAATTGACTGATGGAAGACAAAAGAACATTGCTTTCGCATTAGATCCAGACGGGTATTGGGTTGAATTGATTGAGAATCAAATCAATAAATTGGAAGATGCCACTAGTTTCCAAAATTATAAATTTAATCATACCATGATTAGAGTTAAAGATCCTGTTAAATCATTAAGATTTTATAAAGATATTTTAGGGATGAAATTATTAGCTACTAGAGAATATCCAAATGCCAATTTTAACTTATATTTCTTAGGTTATATTAATGATGAATCATTTGTTGAAAATTCAATGAGTAGAGAAGATCAATCTAAATTGGAAGGTGTTTTGGAATTAACATGGAATTATGGTACCGAATTAGATGAAGATTTCAAGTATCATAACGGTAATGATAAACCTCAAGGGTATGGTCATATTGGTATTTCAATTAATGATCCAGAAGAATGGACAAATAAATTAGTTGAAAAATTTGGTGATGAATTAAACTGGGGACTAAAATTCAATCAAGGTAAGATGAAAAACATTGCCTTTTTAAAAGATCCAGATAATTATGCCATTGAAATCTTAGCAAACGACTATAATTTTTAGTATGTACTACATTTGTTTTATAGTTAATCAAATCATTTCATTCAAAATTTTTTCGTAATCATTCCTCATCAGGTTGAAACTTCAAACTCACTGAGTTAACACAGTGTCTCTCATTAGTTGGATTATCATATCCTTCATTTTTGAAAACATGTCCTAAATGACCACCACAATTCTTACAAACCATTTCAATTCTTTCCATTCCATGACTCTTATCAACATTGTAAACTAAACTATCAGGCAAGGCTTCAAAGAACGAAGGCCAGCCACAATGAGAATCGAATTTCATTGATGATTTATAAATTGGTGAATCACATCCTGAGCAATTATAGATTCCTGCTTTTTTATGATTGATATATTCTCCTGTTCCTGGTCTTTCTGTGCCTTTGTTTCTTAAAACTTCGTATTGGATTGGTGTGAGGATCATCTTCCATTCTTGCTCGGTTTTGGTTATTGGGAACGACATTTTGTTGAGTAATTGAAGGGTTCTTTTCATATAAATGTTGATTATATATGTGTGGGTATTTATTAATTATATGTGGCGATGAGATTGAAAAATTCCAAAAAATACTTCGAGAAAGTTTTATACACTTTAATACACAATATATAATACAATGGGCGACTCTGATGAGAAATACAGCGACTTTCCAGTATGTTCCAATCTCATAATTGACATACAGCATGAAAAACTAACATTCTCACTATCAGACCACTATGAGCTGCACGGAGGCCTTTGATCAATTGGCTCAGTGTTATTCAGTTGGTGGACAAATTAGAAATTATTATAGATTTGGTGAGATAAATGATTGTGTTTCACAGTTTAACAAGTTGAAGTTCTGTTTGTTCAATAAAGATCCAATTGAAATACAAAAATATCATCAATCTGTTTTAAATCAAAAGAAATTATTGGGTAGTTCTGAAGATGTTTGGGAGTTGAGATAATACAAGTATAAAAATAGAATGAAACATAATGACATATATATATATATATAGATTTACTTTGTAATCTACAACTTACCTCCAGGAGTGGAATTCCCATTCCCACTATGTTCTGATTTTTGTCTTAACATAATAGCAGGATGTTCACCTTTTTCTTTTAATTCTTTAAATATCATAACTGGTTTCTCATCAAGTCCTAATATTCTTTCAACATCTCCATAACATATCACCAATGCATAATTCCTCCATTGTGATTCGTTTAATCCATGACGTTTCATTGCAGCTTGAAGAATTTTAGAACATGAATCATCAGTGGAAGCTCTTAATTGTTTTAATGGTTCAGAGACAGGAGCAGTAGTAGATGTCGTTGGTACTGCATTCAGTGATGATGAGGAATGATGCACTGAGTTTCGTGATTTCGTATTTTCTGAATCTCTTGATTCGATTGATGGTCTTGTACTGGTGGTGATATAATCTCTTGAATCTCTTGATTCTAATAATGGTCTACTATTTGAAGAAGACTCCCTTGATCCTGATGCCTTTCTCACTAAAGTCGATGAATTATTATTGAAATCTTTAGGTGAAGCCAAATTAAATGGTGAATTTGATGGATTGTTGATATTTCTTAATTTGAAATTGACTTCATCTTTAAATTTCCCCAATTGATCATTCAACACTTTAGAGTTATCATTGACATTCAACACTATAAGTTCTTTAATCCCTTTGATCACATCGATTAATCTCCCCTTTTCAACTTCATCAATCCAATATTTATTACTTTTTAATAATTTATTAATTTGAATCTTTAATTGAATTCTATCTTTTAATCCAATTCCCATTTCTATGAAATCTTCATTGGTCAGATATGGTAATATCTCACCCGTTATATTATTACTGTTGAATTTCCTTATCAAATCATAATCGAATTGGTTATTAATTAACCAATCTTCAATTTCAATTAATGTCCATTCAAGAAAGTTAGAGTACAAAGATTCAGATTCCTCTGTCGAGGGATGCTCTATTTGCTGCTGTGTGATGATTGTAGATTGAGTGTGTGAGGTGATGATGGTGGAATAATCTGAGTCCATCTTGATTAATTAATTGGTGGTTTTATTCATGTTTGATGTTTTTGTTCTTTTTTTTTAGTTACATTTCGAGATTTTCAAAAGGGTTTTCTTTTATACAGAATAAGAACGATTCCATAACAATTATATTCATTTTAGTATATATAATCAATTGCCTACAATTCATCATGAGCATTTTCTTCAGCTTCTTCAGCTTTATCAGCTTTGTCAGTACCGTTTGATTTATGTTCTCTGACGAACTCAGCTAAAGATTCTAAATCTCTACCACCTTTATGAATGATTGGGTTTAGTTTATCATTTGCTGGATAAAAGATTAGAGTTGGATAACCTTTGATGTCAACTGCAACATCATTCAATGTAGCATCAACATCAGCAATTAAAACATTTGGATCTTCTTCAGCGTATAAATCAGCTAATTCTTCCCAAACTGGAGCTAATTTTTTACAATGTCCACACCATGGAGCATAATATTTAACTAAAACATCCTTTGATGGATCATTAATAACGGAGTCATGAGTTTTACCAACGATCTTGAAGACTGAAGATTCTTGAACTTCTGGAATGTCTTCACTTTTAACAATTGGTTCAATTTCATCATTTAAATATTTTTTAAAGAATGATGGGATTTTAGATGGTAATAAATCTATCTTTTGATCAAATGCATATTTTTTATTTGATTTTAAATCATGAATTACAAAAGCTGGGAATTCTTGTAAAATGTTCAAGTTTTCTGCATGTCTTCCATATTTAGAAGCGTCTAAACCAACAAAATTGATTGAACCTCTATGAGTTTTAGCTAAATCAATAATAACATCTTTATAAGTTTCTTTTTCTTCTGGAGTTGAATAGAATAGATAAGCTAATGGTAATTCACTTGAAACGTACATTTGATAAGTTGCACCGTCTAATTCACCAAAGTATGGAATTGATTCAATTTTCAAGAATGATTGGATTGATTCTAAAGTGAATTCATCTTTATATTCAATTGGTTCATCTGATCCAGAAATAAATAATAATAATTTATCAGCACCATATTTATCAATGAATTCTTTATTGGTAGTTTGAACGAAAGTTTGATCATCTCTGTTAGCATTAGCTAATTCATGGAAAGTTTCATTATTAGCATTACCAGTTTGAATGACAACTAATTCAGAATCTTTAATAAATTGATTTAATTCAGGTAATGTATCAATAACTGAGACAGCTGGTAATGATTGTTTGATCATATAGTTGACAATACCATCTGAAGTTCTTGGACCTTCATAATCTGAAGGATTTGTGGAAGAGCCTCTAAAGACTTTTAATGATGGATAACCTTTGATATCATGTTCTTGACATAAATCTTGTTCTTCAGTGCAATCAATTTGTGCCAATTTGATGTTCTTATCAACCAAGGCATCGGCAGCACTGGAGAAGTTTGGACCTAGGGCTTTACAATGACCACACCATGGAGCAAAGAATTCAGCTAGAACTAATGGGTTTTCTTGTAGGAAATCGTTGAATGTTTCAGCAGTTAATTTGACAACGGCAGAGTTTGGATCAGCGATTGCTTCTTCTGAGCCGGAAGCGACGACGTAGGCCAGCAGAGTGGAGATGACTGGGAGGGAAAGAGACTTGAAGAATTGCATTTTGGTGAATCTTTTTATCAGGAGGGGGGGGGGGGCAGAAGTTAAATGTAAAAGAATGGCGGAAAATTCACCTTTTTTATAAACAAAAAAGATTAATAATTACGTGTCATGATTAGGTAAGCATCATCAAATCAAATTATATTAATTTGTTTCTTGTTACAGCGGCCAATAAGAGCGAGAGCCACCACTGCAATGAGACCCTCGCTGATCCGTCTAGCGCGTCCACGTCGCCCCACAAGAGACACACAGCCACTGCTGCCACCACTAGCACTATATCGTCGTATCTTGAGAGCCCATAAATCATTGCCACCAGCACAGAAGGAACTAGGTGACTTATATGTGAAAGAGGAGTTCAAATTACATAAATCGACTGATAACCCATTATATATCGTGGGGTTCCTGACCAGCTGGCAAGATTATCTACAGATGATCACTGATGGTAAATGGACTGAAGGTTCCATGACTCTTGAACAGTTGAACAAGATGTCTCCAGATCAAGTCAACCAATTGTACGAGTTGATGAAGGAGGCACAAAACTTCCATAAAGAAGACAAGCAGTGATCCAATACATACAATATACATACACTATATATATATATATATATATATATATACACACTGTATAGTCTCGCACCTTACAGAGAGCTGCTGACATAAGCTCGAGAAAACTTTTCCTCTCTTTAACAAATCATAAATTCTAGTCTCTCCCCAAAACAAAGAAAACACACACACACACTTCCACAGTAGAATGGAAGAGATCAAAGGTTTTATGGTGGTCCCAGTGATCATTCCAACTTCCAAACACTACAAATCAAAATCTCAAATTCTTCATTACATCTACATCAAAAAGCAACAATCTAACGATAAAGACTTATCACAACGTTCATTATTTATTGTAAATCCACCTTTAGATTCAAGTTTAAATTCTTTCAAATCCTTCATTAATGCCATTTCATCAAATTCAATCATTGAGAATTATTTCGTCAATGATGAGAATTTAGATTATGATATCAATTTAACTAAGTTAACAACTGATTTATATGATGATGATGATAATAATAATAATAACACTTCATTAAAACTACCGAATCAAACCGGGTTATTAGTCTTTGTTGATAAAAGTTCATGTAATCTAGCATTATCAAAATTGAAGAAATATTCAAAAGATAATAATTATTATAAATGGAATATCAATAATAATGAAGAAGCATCAGTTAAAATAATTAAAATGTTTCAAAAAAATGTTTTAAATATTGAAGAATTATCAAATAAAATTAATAATGATCTTGAAGATTTCGATTCAAGAGAACAATCAAGTCATGAAGATTTGAAATCACAAAAGGAAATCGTTGATGACGATGGTTTCACTTTAGTCGTTGGTAAAAATTCAAAGACTAAAAGGGAAATTTTGGGTAAAATTAATAAACTAAAGAAATATAGTCAAAATAACGATGTTAACAAGATGCAAAAGAAACAAAAGGAAGATTTCTATAGATTCCAAATAAGAGAAAAGAAAAAATTAGAAATGAATGAATTATTAAAAAAATTTAAAGATGATCAAGAAAAGATTAAATTATTGAAAGAAAAGAAAAGATTTAGACCATATTAATTACATATCTCATTTATTTATATATATATTATTGTAAAGAAAAAAATCATTTCCTTGGTGGAGGTGGTAAATCTTCAGTTTCATGATCATGTAGAATAGTATCTAATTTTCTACCTCTCACTTTCACTTTCTAAATAATTCAATAAATCTGCATTAGCAACATGATTTTTCTTCTTTCTTCCATATACTGGTGGAGTATACGTATTATTATTAACAATAGGTTGAACTTTTGGTTGAATAATAGTATCAATATTGTTGTTATTTGAATGTTCATGATAATTATCTTGCATTAAAAGTTCATTATCATCAAATAAAATCGAACCAGGTTCATTAATACTTGGTGTTGGTAATCTATGTAAAATACCATACCCGACCCCAGCACCTAATAGGCCAACACCACCCCAAGTATCATCAGGGATAATAGTAACTGGTCTAACGATATCAAATTCTTGATTATATACGTAAATCTCCAATTGGGAATTTCTCTTGGAGGTGATTAAACGACCTAATAGATCTTCACCACCAGTGGCCAACAACCCATCTTGTGCACCGATGATATAGTCTGAATGTTCAATTAAACCTGCTTTTTCAGCTGGTGAATTTGGATGGATTTGTAAAACGTGATAAACGAAAGTTGATGTAATTAATGGTGTCCATTGTAGTGCCATTCCTAAATTTTTGAAAAGATTTTGTTCAAGAATTTGATGTTCAAGAATTTGAGAGTTTGTTGTTGAATTGTCAGAGATGGGGATGTCTTGTAATGAATTATCATTTAATTCAATATCAATAGAAACTGTTCTTAAAGTACCACCTTTAGCAGACCAAATTTGAAATTCCACTTTATTATTTCTCGAGATTTCATTGATGAAATGCTGATAATTTGGGATCAGTTGATGGGTTTGGTTGTAATTAGTCGGTATTTCATGTCCATTAATTCCAATGATGTAGTCAAACCAACTTTGTAAACCATGAGCTTCACTTATTGAATTTGATGTTATTGAAAGTACTCTAAACCCATGGCTTGAGTTATGTGCGTTTGTGAAGTACGCATCATTGGGAGATTGTTCGTTGTCGCCCCCCATGATTGACTCCGCTGAGTTCTCAATGGAACGGACCAACTTGGAAGCGAACGAGAGCATTGAGACTATTTATTTAGTATGAGTATTTAGCGTTATAAAGAGAGAGAGAGAATGTGTGTGTAACGCTGTGAAAAAAGAAGAGCATTTCTTACGTAAGCCGACTCCGACTCTTTTCTTTGCTTTCAGGTGATGCCCTCGACAGAAATTGAAGTCATCAATTTGTATTTAAACTGAGTGAATTCACCTAAATTTGTCACTTTTCAAAGAGAGAGAGAAAGAACAAAAAGCAAAGCTAAAAGTAACACTAGAAACACTACAATGTCACTCACTCAAGCCGTCGACGAGATCACGAAACAATTCACAGTTGATGAGTCTTTACTAAAGACTTTGACTGATTACTTCATCGAATCAATCAATATTGGTTTAAAGTCTACTCCTACTGAAAAAACAAAAGGTTTACCAATGATTCCAACCTATTTGACCTCAATTCCAAACGGAAGAGAACGTGGTATCTTCTTAGCTGCCGATTTAGGTGGTACCAATTTCAGAGTCTGTTCTGTCCATTTAAACGGTAACTCAACTTTTAAATTACAACAAAAGAAGAGTAGAATCCCAGATGATTTATTAGTTGCTGAGACTTCAATTGAATTATTCAGTTATTTAGCTAAAAAGATTAAAGCCTTCGTTGATGAATTCCACCCTGTTCCAAATGATGATCAAGGTCATTTCAAATTAGGTTTCACTTTCTCATATCCAATTAACCAAACTGCTTTAAATAGAGGTACTTTAATCAGATGGACGAAAGGTTTCAAAATCAATGAAGTCATTGGTCAAGATGTCGTTTTGGAATTACAAAAGCAACTTGACCTCTTGAAATGTCGTGTTCAAGTCGTTGCATTAGCCAATGACACAGTCGGGACTTTATTATCTCATGCTTATTCAACAGGTGCTAGTCCAAATGGTAATCAAGGTGATTCTGTCATTGGTGCTATCTTTGGTACCGGTACCAATGGTTGTTATTTAGAGTCAATTGATGAGATCAAAAAATTGGATCCTGAAGTCGTTGAAGAACTCAAGGCTAAAAATCAAACTCATATGGTGATCAATACAGAATGGGGTTCATTTGACAATGAATTGAAATATTTACCAAATACCATTTATGATCAAAACATTGATAAGATCTCATCAAACCCTGGATTCCATATGTTTGAGAAAAGAATCTCTGGTATGTTTTTGGGTGAGATTTTAAGACAAATCTTGATTGATTTACATTCAAAAGGTTTAATCTTTACCCAATACTTAGAATACGATAATTTACCACATCGTTTGAAAACACCATTTGAATTAGATTCTGAAGTTTTATCACATATCGAAATCGATGATTCTTCATATTTGAAAGAAACTGAACTATCTTTATTACAATCATTAAGATTACCAACCATCCATGAAGAAAGAATTGAAATCCAAAAATTGGTCCGTGCAGTTTCAAGAAGATCTGCTTATTTGTCAGCAGTCCCATTAGCTGCTATCCTAATCAAGACAAAGGCTCTAGAAGGGTACCATAAAGAAGTTGAAATCGGTGTTGACGGTTCAGTTATTGAATATTATCCTGGTTTTAGAAGTATGGTTAGACATGCTTTGGCTTTGAGTCCAATTGGGCCAGATGGTGAGCGTAAAGTTCATATTTTGATTGCTAAAGACGGTTCCGGTGTAGGTGCTGCTCTTTGTGCCAGTACTGTTAAATAAGCCCAACTAAAGGCGTTTAATCATGTTTTAATGAAGTGTTATCGTATATCCTTGTAGTCTCTTTAGGCAGAGTGCCCACCTATATTACATAATCTCTATTGGTATATTACGTCATCCAGAGCTCTAAGGAGTTTTTATATTGAAAAAAATGTGACAAATCTACACAATTAAAGAAAGTGACGTTATTTTTTTTAAAAAAAGCTCTCAGTTATCAATCAAATCAAAAATTCATCCAACCTGATTAATAAATCCAATTCAAAAGCACAAAAACGAAGAAAGATGGCACCTGTCCATGATCTGATCAACAATACAGACGATGATAAGTCTATGGCCGAAGACGCTGATTATAACGATTCTTTCAAAGAAGAATCAATTGATGTTTTATTCCCTGAAATTAATTCAAATGAATTGACTAGATTAATTATCCAATCTTTAAATGATTTAGGATATAATGAATCTTCTAAACTGTTACAAAAGGAGAGCTCATTGCCTATTGAATCTAAGGTCATGACTGAATTTAATACATTGATTAAAAATGGAGATTTCACACAATCTATTAAATTGATTAAAGATTTGAATTTAAAAGATGATTATAATGGTTATACTAATGAAGAAATGCAAAACCAAATCTTGTTCTTAATTAATAGACAAATATTTCTTGAAGAATTATATTCGGATTCGAATACGAATGATCCTAATAATTTCAAAGCTGTTGTAATTTTAAGAAATCAAATTAATGAATTAAGTTCAATTCAAACAATAAGATCCTTGACCTCATTATTAATGAATAAAGATTCTCAATCATTACAACTAAAGAATGGATGGATCAATAATTCCAAATATACATCAAGAATTAATCTATTAAATGAAGTTTCAAAATTTATAAATCCAAATTCAATGATCCCCAAACATAGATTATTTAACCTTTTAAGACAATCTTTACAATATCAAAAATCATTAAACTTATACCAATTTGGTGATGATAATGAACAATCATCAATTTCATTATTTGAAGATTTGAAATCAAATAAAAAAAATTTCCCAGACACAACAATTAAGACATTAACTGATCATACAAATGAAGTTTGGTTTGTATTATTTAGTAATGATGGATCAAAATTGATAACTTGCTCAGCAGACACTTACATCCACATCTATGACGTTAATGATAACTTCAAATTAATTAAAAAATTGAAAGGTCATAATAAACAAGTAATGTATGCTTGTTTTAATCCATCAGATTCCAAACTATTAACTTGTTCAATTGAATCAAAAGCAAGACTTTGGGATTTAGAAACTGGTGAATTAGAGAAAACTTTCGAATTAGATAATTCTGGAAGATTATGGTGTTGTGATTGGTTCCCCAACGGTGAATATATAGTATTAGGATCACCTGATAAGGAAATCAATATATTTAACGTCGAAACAAAGGAAAAAGTACATAAAATTACAGGATCAACTATAAATGATTTAAAGATAACAAAGAATAATAAATTGATAGTTGCAACATATGAAAAAAAACTAGAAATCTATGATTTAAATTCAAATTCTTTTAATAAGATTAAATCAATCAACGTCAATGAAAGAATAACAAGTATTTCAATATCAATTAAAAACCCAAATCATATCCTGTTAAACACTTCTCCAAATGAAGTACAATTATGGGATTGGTCGAAAAGTATCTTATTAACGAAATATCTTGGTCATAAACAGGAAAAATACATGATTAGATCATGTTTTGGATATGATGAAAATTTGGTATGTTCAGGAAGTGAAGATGGGAGAGTATTTTTATGGAATAAAGAATTTGGAGCTTTATTAGGAGTTTTTGATGCACATATGGGGATTTGTAATTCTGTTTGTTGGAATAATTCTAAAAAATCAATGTTTGCCTCTTGTGGTGATGATTCAACAGTTAAAGTTTGGGGTCCTTCCAATTATCATGATTGATCAATATATCATCACTACGAATTTATTTAGTTCAGAGTGTGTGAAATTAATATATAGGGTATTTATTTAATTTTCTTCTTCATCAACGAATTCTAATTCTTTAGCTTCAATTTCACCTCTCTTAACATCCAAAAGCATAAAAATTGGAACAGATAACCATAATAAACTAAATAAGAAATAAAAACTATATCTTATATTATGATACTTATCAATAATTAAACCTGTTATAATTGGTCCAACAATTGAACTTCCCTTATCCGTTATGGAATACAAACTGAAAAAAACAGACTCTTTACCCCTTGGAATTAAAACACTGAATAATGATCTACTTATCGTTAATAAACCACCCATTGAAATACCATACCATATTGCCAATCCATACATTTCAAATTTATGTTTTAAACCAATTAGTTTAAAATAAAATCCAAGTATACCATAAAATGGAATCATTGAAGCCCATATTATAATCAATATCAATGTTGTCTTTGGTTTTATATTTCCATATTTTTGTAATAATGGAATGCATAATGAACCAATTATTGCAAAAATAACACTAAGAATCCCCACAATTACTAAATCTGGTGTTGACATTTGTAATTCAGTCTTTGCAAATAGTACAGCTGCTGAATTAATAGTCATTATACCATCAGATAATATAAACCAACCTATCAAATAGATTAAAACGTCTTTTAACATAGATGCGTGTTTAATTGAAATGTATAACGTACTCCATCCATATTTTATATATTGCCAAACATGATTCTCATCATCTTTTAAGTTTAAAGATCTTGATTTTCTTGATTTTAATAAATAATAGATTGGAATTTGGAAAATAAACCACCAAAATCCAATGAAAAAAATACCATATTGAATTGATCTTGTTGTTGATCCTGTTTTAATTACAATTATCATTGAAATTGCTTGACATATCAGTGCTGAAAAATATCCAGCAGCTGCTCCTCTACCACTGATCATTGCACTGATATCAGTTTTGGATAATCCAGTATTGATTAAATTATAATTCGATACTAGAATTGGTAAAAATGAATTTCCACAAACGTTAACTGCTCCAAAACAACTATTTGCTATGATTGCCAATAATGAAGCAATGTAATATCTCTTGGATGTGATTAATACAAAACACATTGTGGAAATTGACCCGATTATCCCAAATAAAATCAATAATATCTTTCTATAATGACCTTTATCAGAAGCTCCAGACATTGAAATAACAGTTAACGTTTGAATTAAAACTGAAAATGAGAACGTATATAGCGCATATGATGATGTGTCGATATAATTCCCCAGCACATAAACAACACATTTTGTAGCAACTTTAGTCATAACAGGTTCTGTTGCATTATTATCATGATCTGGTGGTGGTAAAAATGGTGGTAAATGATCTGGTGGTAATACACATGGTTGAGTATGATCATCTAATAACACACCATTCTCCCTAGCAAATTGTTCTAATAATAGAGGAACATAAGTCGATACAGCACTCACAATGAACGGTTCAGCTGCCCATCCATAAAGATACCAACCATAAATCTCTTTATCTGTAGTTTCTTCTTCCTCTTCTTCATTTTCATTTAAATCATTAGTGTCGTTGTATTCTTGACTGGAATTCGGTAGAAGCGAGTCAGTTGGTTGTGCTGTATATTCATCTTCGGGTATAATCTTCAATGGGTCTTCTCTATTCATCATTGATATGAACTAAATCAAATCTAAACACTCAAAGATGCCATTGAAGTGTCATGTTAAGAAAAGATAGTGAGGAAAACGTTGTTGTGCAGGGCAACAAACATTTTCTTTATCTGGAGGAGTCGATATTTACGAGAAGTAAACAGTAAACAGTAAATGATAATCGTGGCCACTGAAAATTACACCGTTAAAAGTGATCTTGAATCGTACTACAGAATTCATGATTTGCAGTAAAGTTAAAAAATCTGAAAAAGAGAGCCAAAATCTAGCAATTTCACCTCATTTCATCTCATAGACTTTGCTTAGTCATTGCTAGCCGAGGCTGATCTTGCCCCACAAAAGAAGAAAAATATGACAGAACTTGAGTGTTTTTATTATCTATGAATTGAATATAGAGGAACTTTGGGTATGGAAGAGTCAATCAACAGCATAATCAGAGACCGTCAGTACAGGCATATCTTCCAGACTATCAAGTCTATGAGAAATGGGGTCGTTTACGGGGGAAAACTTAGGTTTGCCCATTCTTTGGTCATCAATTTGTTGTTCAGAAGAAGTATACCACTAAGTAAACGATTATCAACTGTTTTCAAATTAACAATGGATCATGGTCTTATATTGGCTTCATTTGCACTACTTTATAAATTATTCTTATTTTCCTTACAACGCTTCTCAATGAAGAAGATTCCAATTTTTGAATTTTACGCTGGTTCACTTGCTGGTTTATTAGTTTATGGTAATCAAACAAATTTATTGAATCATTCAATAACTCATCAAATCACATTATACTGTTCCGCAAGAGTGTTGCTAGGACTGGGGAAACTCATAGCTTATAAAACAGCAAAGCTATTCAAAGAATATTTAAAATCATGTAAATTCTTCAAAGATGAGTCTTTCATCATTGATAAGAAAATATTAAGGACTGATATCCAACGTTACTCATGGACTGTGTTTGCAAGTATCAGCTGGGGTATGGTCATGTATATGCATCGTTATTATCCTTCTTTCTTACAACATAGTTTGGAATCAAGTATGGTTTATATTTATGATGATTATAATTGGCATGATTTGAGATCGTTAATTGGTTATTGATCTGATTTACGACTACGGTTATTTATTGGGGTTATGATTACGGTTATTTGATATTAGTTTTCTTTTTCAGTGTTATGTGATGGAGTTGATGGTTTTTTATAGTTACCATTCGTTTTTATCTCCGGGGTATACTTATTTCTGGTGTATGATGTTTTTTTCTCAAAGTCACAAAATCGTTTAATTAATGAACATAGATTTTATATAGGAGATAATAAAACTAGTTAGTCTAATTTTAGGCCATCTTATCAATCTGCGTTCTCATCTGATTCAGGCGTACAATCCTTTGCAGGGAAAAAAAAAACTCATGATATAATCAAACTTCATATAATTTCAGCTACTTCAAATTAGTCTATTAATTATAAAGATTTTTATTTTCCTACTTATCTATTTGATAATAATATGGTTAATAGGCAAAACAAACATGTCTTTCTAGTTAATGAACTTTTTATCTAAGCGGACAGTGAAATTTACTTATTTGGCGGTCTCTATAGAATTTAAATAGGAAAGGAGATAGTTTTGTCTATATATCTCATCTATAATATACAAAAACATAAATCGATGGATATCTATACGGGTGCTAACATGAAATCTTTTGGATTTTATTATTCAATAATCGGTTGTCCTGATGTGATTCACATGATATTACTTTTAATAGCATGTACACTTGTAAAAAAGCAATCCAAGATAGCAATTATTGTATTGTAGGACCCTTCTTATGTTCAATATATGGTATTGAAACTATGGTAATCCATATTATTTGGCCAGGTTACTTTTAATACTTCAGCCAGCTTTAAAAGTGCAACGGTTTAACTGCGTTTGCTTTGTACTTACCTGGCCGCTCTATTGTTGGATAGATCATAGAATTAAAAGAGGAAACTCAATTGATTTTAAAGAGGAGAATGAACTGAAAAAGTCACGGTATCATAAGTAAAGATATCAAAACTGGGTCCAACAATGAACTTGAAAATTAAGCTCTACAATCAAGACTTCAATTCTTCATCAAATAATTCCTCTTTTGACATGGATGAACAATGATCTATATGAATCTAGACAAAAGTTGAATACCTTTCCACTGTCTTCTTTTTATTGATAATTTGAGTTTTTGACTATCACCTTTGTACAGTAATATTTAGTCAAGTTTCAGAAGCGTTCACTAAAATAAAAAATCTCATTATTGGTATAATTTAACTACACATATATATGTGGCGCATTGATTGAATTGAGTCAAAACCACAATGGAATGGATGTCAGTCTTTACTTAACGTTTTTAATGGTGCTTTGCGTAAACCTAATAAGTAGAAGTGAACAAAGAAAATGTTCATTTAATATATAAAATATGACTAGAAAGTTGCAGCCGAATACTTATTGCTTAATATCAAGTAGAGACGAATCATAAAAAAAGTTATCTATCTTTGAAACAAAAATGTTAGATAGAGAAATCTGATAATTCAGTACGCCAATTAGAATTAAAACCACAAGAATCTGAATTCAATCTTGAAAAAGCCAATGAAAAAGTTTGCTAATCGAAGAAAAATTATTAAAACAAAAGAAAAGTTATGAACAGCAAAGAGAGGAATTATTGTACATATTGTTGACATAAAAGCTCAAAAACATTTTTTAATCCGACAAGATATGATGATAAACACAAAATCACAGATAGTGGTGACATTCTTTTATATCAAGGATTTACTTAAAGTTGTAGTGTCAAAATAGGTATTCTGAAAGAGTTCCTTCCTGTAAACCTTTTCAGACTTATTATTCAGGAATCCCATATATATATATATATACTATAAATTACGTTTCAATGACTAATATCCAGTTACTGTAGTTCCTGCATCTATCCAACCAACTATATCGACTGCTTCACATTCTAATGCAACTTTTCCTGTATGCTCGTTATTTCTGACCAATAATCAATGATTCTATCTCTTTGATTGATGCAAGTTCATTAATTGACCAATAAACTGTCTCTATTGATTGTAATGTATGTACATATTACGACTTTTTCCTGTGTGTTTAATGTGATGTGATAATTTCTAGTATGTTGAATACTCTTCAGTTGTAATGTTTAAAATGTTAATATGTTGAATATTTTGTATTTGTGACACAAATTAGATGATTGAAACAAAAAATTGATCAAAGAAATAGGCTGAACAACAGAAAATGTTAATATTACTTGAATTAGTCAAATAGATGTCACAAATACAATATATTCAACATATTAACATTTTAAACATTACAACTGAAGAGTATTCAACATACTAGAAATTATCACATCACATTAAACACACAGGAAAATACGTACTATGTACATACATTACAATCAATAGAGACAGTTTATTGGTCAATTAATGAACTTGCATCAATCAAAGAGATAGAATCATTGATTA
>PPNI02000055.1:0-61724 GCA_003707195.2 Phaffomyces antillensis
AAATTTGTTTATTTTGAATTTTAAACAAAATTGAAAATAAAGAAAACAACAAAATTCTCATGAGTAATTTCAAGGACCAAGTCGAGCGAAAGAAAAGTGCGCGTTGGGAGAAGGCCTCCACTGCGAACTACGACGGTGATGACTGGAGTGACGACGATTTCAACGAGGATTTCAACAACAATACTGATCTTGCTATTGTGTCTCATGATGATTCAATCAAGAACGACGTGTTGAATGATGATGTACATAGTTTTGATGCTAGTCGGGTCACCCCAAACATCAACATTGAGAAGCAGTTTGAGTCGATTGATTTGGATGCTGATGCTGAGGCTGATGAATATGCCCAGTTGGTGAAGGATGAAGACGATGATGAGGAGGAATATAAACCACAATCACAATCAAGATTTGATCCTGTTGACAGATACGAACTTCCCAAGATCCCTGATGAAGAACAAGTTGATGATGGGATCATCCCTGATGAAGTAGAGGAAATTCCAATTCCAATCCCAATTCCAGATGAAGATGAAATTATTCAACCTGTTCAAACTTACCAGTTCCATGAACAAGCTTATGATGACTATGCAGATGATAATGTGGATACAGTTGAAGAAATTCAACAAGAACAATATGAAGATGAAAAACATGAAGAACAAGAAATAGTAACAAAAGATAACGATAATGATGAAATAGTTAATAACGAGTACATCGACGCCGTTCCTCTAAGTGATGAAGAAGCTGAAGATGAATATGGTGTACATAAAGTCGACACCGGATTCGGTTATAGCTCAGATGAAGATGATTATCAACCTCAAGTTTCTCATTTCCAATCAAATCTGCCCAATGAAGACTCAAATCTAATTCTTCAAAATCCTTCAAATATCAAAAATTTATCAATAGAACCACCAAAAATTTCACAACAACCTTTTCCTCCTCCTCTTGAATCACCAGCTGAGGTATCAGATACAGATACTTTACACATTCATGAAAATAGTGATTCTGATGAAGAAGACAAGTCTCAAGTTGAAGTTGCTCCATTACCAAGAGATATCAGCTCTATAAGTTTTGATCAAGAACATATAAATGAACATGCTTATTTAGGTGATTTAATAAGTACACCAGATCCAAATGAACTCAAAGATTCTGAAAAATTACAGGACAAATCTTCACATGATGAAGTTAGAGATTCAAAATTTTATTCTTCAGCTAATGATTATTTTGATGATTATCAAGATGATGAAGAAACGACGGAAGAGGAAGAACAAGAACAAGACATCAAAGAAGGACATTATGAAGAAAGAGAAGCTGATGAGGATGGAGAAAATACAACACAAGAACTATCTAAAACTTTTAGTTCTGTAAGTTCTGGTTCTTTATCAACTGGTGGAGTTTCAATAAGATCTGAAAGTCATAGATTCTCTAGAATTAGTGATAGAACTGGATCATTAACAAATAGATCTATAATCAATCAAAACGAATCAAGTTATAACGAATCAATAGAAGATAAAGAAGGTTCAAATCTAAACCCTGCAATGAGTATAAATTTTGGGCACTGGAGACCAAATACAGAAAGCTTTAGAGATCAATTCATTTCAGATTCATCCACTTCAACAGCTCCACCAATTCCAAAATTAGATAATTATTCAAGAAATTCTAAAGGTGAAATAATAGAGGATATAAAATCTTTGAATGAATCAATCAATTCAAATACAATCAGTGGAGAATTTTCACATAATGATAGTTCAATTGAACCTAAAGAATTATTAAAAGATGAAAGTTATAGAACCAATTCAAATACCTTAATTCCAAATCATATTCCATTAAATTCACCCATGGATCCATCAGTTGAATCAAAATTATTTAAAGAAAAGGTTGAACATCATGAAACTAAAGAAACAAAACCAATTAACTTGAAAAAATTGAAAAAAACTTATAATATGAAACAAATTTCAACTTTAGATAAATCAACTACAAGAATTGCAAAATATAGACAGGCAAGAATTGATGAATGTAATGTTGATACCGGATTAAATGATTGGATATCATTCGCTTTAGAAAAAGTCGAAGTTGTTGAATATTCAACAAAAGGCGCCAATCATCATGTTAAACAAGCATATGCTGAAGCTGCCACTGTTGCAAATCCAGGTAGAAGACATAATAATCTAGGTAGTATCTTAAACAAATCAAGAGTGTTTCATGAGACTTCTAATACTGCTCAAAGTTTTGCTAAAGGTATTTTTTCAAGAGGTAAGAAAATCATTAAAAATTGAATTTATACTTTCTATATATATATATATATGTCATGATAATGCTCATTAGTTCAAATTTCCGTCATTGATCTTATGGAAAGATCTATTAAAATTCAATAATCCACCAGTCTTGATCTCTTTATTATATTCTAAAACTTGTAAAACTTTACCACACCAAATCTCATGATCTTGAACGTCAAACACTTTCTCCTTTTCACAAACAAGCACACGCTCCACACTGTTCAACAACACAGGCAATTGATGCATTCCGTCTTTAACATGAATCATCTCAAAATCTTTATTCTTAACAAGATCTTTAAATGGAGACACTGGGACATAAATCTTATTAATCTCATCATAATATCCATTCTTCCCAAACAACCTCGCCAATTCACCAGCATTACGTTCTGGTTTCAGGATATGCAGTGCAAATATCCCATTTTCATGAAGACTAGTCGAAGTAGATGATGGATTCATTAGATTGAATTGAATTAATGGATTTGGATTTATGGATAATGAAGTGACGCTGCTTAATGTTGCTCCTTTGAACGATGGTGTGGTTAGGATCATCACAGGGGATGCGAGTGAGGACATTGCGTTCCTGAAACGGATGGTGAGGGACATGGGTTGCGTGGGAGTGATCACTAATGAAGGGTGTTTAAAGAGAGGTGGTGATGAGTTTTTGTGACAAATTTTCGATGTCCGAAAAATATTTCAGATGAGATGAAGCTTTATTTTATATACTGGGGGTTTTTATATTTAGAGTGTTTCCATTAGAATGAAATACGTGCCTGTTGCTCCAAGATTGATCTCACCAGTGATCAAAACCACAGAAAGATGGAATGGGAAAGTCCCTCAATTAGACCCACAAATCGTTAAATCAGCTAAATCTGAAGTAAATTTATCAAATAATCCAATTGCCAGAATTTTGGCAACACCATCTCGTGTTGATCGATTAAACAAATCTATTAAAGTTCCTAGAGATCTACTTATGAAATTCTCAATAGTCGAGGGCCCCGAAAGGAGATTATGGCTTGTGCCCAACATTGATGGATTTAAGAGCATAAGTAGTGATTCATACATAATTAACAGATTTAATGTGATCAAGACGAGGAAATACCAGAGCTTTATCAGTTTGGAAGTGATGTCCAATAATGCTAATTTAACGGGTGTTAATGATATAATGTATAATATGAGGAATTATGAGATTATTAATGATATTTATGTTGAATTGATCATGAAGGGGATTAATGATGTTGTTAGTCATTCGATATTTAGTGGGAATGGAGAAGATGTGGATGGTTATGTTGAATTCGTTAAGGATGAAACTTCGAAGTTGTTGACTTTTAGAGAAAATCGAGTTATATTGATTAATTTGGGGAGATTTCATTTACAACATGATTCAATTAATGAAATTGTTGAGAAATTGTTGAATTTACAAAAGATTAGTTTCAAAGAACATGAATTACTAAATCATTTATTCAGATTCATATCATATAACAACTTTCAATGAAAAAATAAATCACTTCTTTTGCTTTTTAACGTTATATCTTTCATTAACAACTTCAAAAGATTCCATTCTTTCTCTTTTCTTTAACGGAACATATTCATTGACAACTTTCCCTTTACCATCACCTAAATTAATCCTGATTCTCTTCTGTTCCTCATCTGGGAATAACTTTAGCATGAAATCACTTACCTTAGTCTTTATACTATTTTCAATCCAATTAGAATAAACTACTCTACTCGTTTTATCCTTTTTAAATGTGTCATTTGGTGGAGACCATTCGATATTATTGAATTTACAATCATATAAAATCAACGGCAAGTCAAAGCCCATGTCATACAATGGCTTTGTTGGATACTCCCTAACGTTTAATAAATCAGAAATGATTTCTGGTTTTTCTAATTTCTGTCCAATAAGGAATAATACACCAATCATATTTCTAACTTGATGCCATAAAAATGCACTTCCTTCTAAATCAAAACAATAATAATCATCGTCTAATGGTAAGATCTGAGATTGGATGATTGTTCTGTTATAGTTTGTTATCTGTTTAGATCCATCTAATTTACAAAAATTTCTAAAATCATGTTCTCCAACGTATAAAGAGCTTGCTTTGGACATTAATTCGATATCAAGATCCCTCTTATGAAAGATATATTTATAATGTCTTGACGTGCAACTGAATCTTGCATCAAACCCCATTGGTGGTCTTAATGCAATAGAATGGATTTTGATATCTTTTGGTAATAAATGATTCAAGATATTGACATAATCGATCTCTTTTGCATCATTACTCGGATCTTGTTGTTCTTCATCAGTTAAATTAGATCTGACTCTTAATGAAACGACTTGGTTCAATGCACTGACACCTTTGTCTGTTCTACCACATCTACTGAATTTAAAATCTGATGGATTTAATGAATCAACTAATTTACATTTGTTTAAAGCATCGATCAATACACCTTCCACTGTAGGTAATGGAGTTGGATCTTTTTGTATAGCTAGCCCATTATATTCCCATCCTAGATAGCTGAACCTCAATGCGATGAAACGTTGATTGAATTTAGAGAAATCGAATTTCTTCTTTGATGGTTTTGGAATCAATTGTGGATTTTGTGATTTTGAAACCAGTTTTTTTTCTAATGTAATGATTTTGGAGATTAATTCATCTTTTGTTAAGTCTTTGTACTGATTCTGAATGGTTTGTTGAGAGTTATTTGACATTCTAAACAAATTTATCAATTTTTTCAACATTAAAATTTCATTCAATCCTATGTGACAAAATTGATAAAATTTTTTTTTTTTTTTTTCATCTCATCTCATCGTATAGTTAATACCCAATCCAATAATGTCAAAGTCGCTAGATTGGACATCCATCCATGAGGAGATCACCACGCCATGGATCAGAGACGCCATCACATCGTTTGGATTTGAAAAAATGACTCCGGTTCAAGCTTCAACGATCCCTTTTTTTCTAAAGAATAAAGACGTTATAGTGGAAGCAGTTACAGGATCAGGTAAAACATTGAGTTTTGTTCTTCCAATCGTCGAGAAGTTATGCAGACAAGAAATAAAATCACCATTCTTTGCACTGGTCATTTCACCTACCAGAGAATTAGCATTACAGATTGAAAAAGTGTTTAATTCATTATTGGAATTCAATCCTGATGAAAACAGTATAAGAACTCAAAGTATCATTGGTGGGATCAGTACCTTGTTTGAAGATCGTGATACATACAGAAAGAACAAACCACACATCATTATAGCCACTCCTGGAAGATTATTAGAGTTTTTGAATCTACATCTCTCCATAAAAGGATTAGATATGTTGGTGTTGGATGAAGCTGATAAATTACTTGATTTGAATTTCAATAAAGAGATGAATCAAATCTTACCAATGTTGCCTAAACAAAAGAGAATTGGACTCTTCAGTGCCACGATCTTGACTGCAACTGAGAATTTCTATAAGACATCAATGAGAAATCCAATCAAAATTTTAGTCAGTTCAAAGAATAATAAACCAAAATCATTGAACCTATACAAACATATCTTGAAAACAGAAGACAAATTAATCCATCTCATCCATCTTTTAAACACGCTGCATTACAGGAAATGTATCGTTTATTTCCCAACTTGTGCCAGTGTGGAACATTTCAACCCATTATTATCTCACCTAACATCATTTTTACAAATGGATCTATCTTTCTATTCATTACATGGTAAATTGAAAACACCAGCAAGAATAAAAATATTAGAGAAATTCACCAATAATAACACTACAAAGGCAATTTTATTGACCACTGATGTTGCTTCAAGAGGGATCGATATCGAAGATGTTGATTTAGTCATCCAAATGGACCCTCCCACTGATCCTGATGTCTTTCTACATCGTTGTGGTAGAACAGGCCGTGCCAATAATACAGGACAGGCAATCAATTTCATCAATGAGGGAAGAGAGGAAGATTATGTTGATTTCTTAGAGGTTAAAAAAATTGAATTAGATGATTTGATTATTAAAGATGATGAAATTAAAATTGATAAAGAACAGTTTTATGAAGCGATGAAAGAATGGATCGTGCAAGACAGGGCAAGACATGATAGGGCTGTCTTAGCATATGTTTCATTCATTAGATATTATTCAAAACATACAGCGTCTTCCATATTTAGATTACAAACGTTGGATTATTTAGGATTGAGTAAATTGTATGGTTTATTGAGATTGCCAAAAATGCCAGAGATCAAACAAAATATGAAAGAATTTCCTGAATCTGGTAATTTGGATCCAAATTTTGATTTTGATGATTATAAGTATTTAAATGAAAAGAAAGAGGCTGAAAGATTGGATGATTTGAATAATAAAGAGCAAAAATATAAAGAATTACAAAGAAAAATCGCTAAAAGAAAGGAAAACACAGCTTGGTCAAAGAAGAAATCTCTCAAGGATGAAAACTCTGAAAAATTTTTGAAAAGAGAAATGAAAAAACAGGCAAAAGATTTGGAATTTGCAGATCAAGAAGATTTGAAACAAAAGGAAATGGAGAAAAATGATTGGAAAGAATTGATTCAAATGAATAAAAGAGCTAAAAAGAATCCAGCAAATCAGATCGCACAGTTCGATGATTTATAGAAGTTTACATATGTAAATTAATAATAAATAAATAAAAAAAAAAAAACATATTTAATTTTAATTGATTTTATTATATATAGTACAAAGCATCCATTTATAACTTCTCTTATTATCTAGTGAAACAATTCAATGTTGAAATCTGGTTCTTCACAGTCTAGTGCCCCAAAGAATTCTTCAATTGAATTCAATTTAAAGTATTTGGAATCATCAAATCTTTCATTAATAACATCGAATTGTTTTTCAAATTCTTCGACTTCTTCATTTGATAAATTCAAGAAATTTGATTTGATTTCATCAAATTTAATCTCATCTTCTTTCAATTTGAACTCATCTTTTAAGATTTCAATATCTAGATTTTGATCTTTTCTGATCAAATGTAAGAATAATTTTGATCTTAATATGATTTTATTAAATTTGAAATAACTTTTTAAAATTGGGAAACCTTCTAGTTCTTCAGTTATGAAAATTATTGATTTCAAAATATTTAACGATGGCTTAACACCTAAATAACTTCTAATGAATAAAAATTGTAAAAATGATAGATTTTTTTCTAAACTAATTAAAATTTGTGGAAACAAAATAAACTCATTGCCTGAATGGAAGTAATTTGTATAGTTTTTCAAAATATCAAATGAAAGTTCAACTGAATCATTAATTAAATTAATTGAATTTTTAACCGTTTCTTTAAATTTGATTTTGGATAAATTATTTTCATAATGAATTAATAGATATTGATTGGTGTTTAAAGTTGCAAATTTTGTAAATATCAAAGCCATTGTTTTGATAACCTTGTTGGAATGATTGAAAAGATTTTCAGACTTGAAATTATTGAATGAAACAGCTTCTTTCTCTTCGCTTAGTTCATTAATCAATTTGTTTAAAACTTCAATTGGAACACCTTCATCTTTTGAATAATCATTGATTCTATTGAATATTTTGGAAATCGTTTGATTCGTTTTGATTTGAGAAGTATAACCTTCAATTTCTAAATTGAAAGCTTTTTGATCATATAATAGTGGTAAACCTTTGCTCAACTGATTATAGTAATAGGTGAAATATGTGAAGAACCAGGTTGGATTTGAAGTTTGATCAAAGTGGGTTGAAAATTTATTGTTTAAATTTGATTCGATTGCCAATGAAATAGAATTCAATGATTTAAAGTTATCATTCAAACTAAACAATGATAATAACTCTTTAAATAATAGTACCTTTACTTTCAAATCTTTTGCAACTTCAATGTTGTTCAAAATTGAAAACAATAAATCAATGGATATATCAAGATCATTACAAGTTGTTTGTAGATGTTTCAAAATAGAAGTTGATTCTTTATCCAAGTTCAATGAAAATAATAAAGACAATTGTGAAAATTTGATTATAACAAGTAAGAAAAATAAGTTAACTAAATTTCTGTTATTAGTGGAATCAATTGTTAATTTTGGTTTGACATCAGTTGATTCTTGTCCTCCGATGAATTTAGAAATTTCTTTGGTGAATTGTTCTTCATTTATAATTGGTGAAAATGGAATTGAAGATGAAGAGAAAAACGTTTGAATAATAGTCCAAACGGATCTCTTTGTTGGTAGAATTTTTGTAATTTTTCTCAATATTTCATTCAGATCGAGTGATTCATTTTTATAGTATTTTTCCACTGATTTTTTATTTTCTAGTAATTTAATAAACTTACTATTAGTATTGACTTTAATTGAATCTTCATGTTTCAACAGATTTAAATAGAATAATGTTAGAGCAGGATCTTTTTTGATTATCGTTGAGGTGGAAAATAATCCATCATCATCAACATTAACATATCTTGAGTTTGGAGTAAATGTGTAAAATATATTTGTGATTCCATCAGAGTCATATAACGAAGGATCGACAATTTCATCATCGTCCTGTTCATTTGAGGTATCATTTGGTTTTTGCATATTGAATTCAGGTTGGGCATTGATGGGTATACCTGGAATAGGCATTGGTGGTGGTGGTGGTGGAATCATTAACCCATTTGGTGGTGGAATTTGATATGGTGGAATAAACCCCGAACCTGGGATTTGTTGAAACTCCATTGCACCATTTGGTAAAAAAGGCGGAGGTGGGAAGCCCATATGATTAGGATCATAAGCTGGTGGAGCATTCAAATAACCAAATTGTTGCAAAGGTAATTGCTGTGGTGGTACACTTGGACTACTTGACTGTTCAGCTCCATTTATACCATATTTTGCAGCCATTTGATTTTGGAAAGTTTGTTGAAAATTTTGCTGGAGCTGTAGTTGTTGTTGAAATTGCTGGTTTTCTCTTTGTAGTCTTTGTTGTTTATCTTTTGGTAATTGAGTGTTCACTGATTTTTTCTGTCTTAAATTAAAGCCACTAGATGGTGTTGCTGGAGAAGATATAACAGATGGTAATCTACCACGTCTTCCTTCACGTTCTTCATAAATACATAGATGAACACATCCTGATTTCTTACAGGCACTACATGCAGGTTTAGCTCTATCACACTTTGAAAGACAGTTAGTATAATCTCTTTTGACGAAGAATATTGTTATTTAGTATGGACGGGGATAACACAACGCGTTTAAATTTCAAAAAAAAAAACAAAACAAACTTCACGGGGAAAATAACAATTGAAGATCTATGGTACATACTTTAACTTTCCGCTTTCTGCAGACGTTACAAACGACTGGACGTCTGTTTCTTTTACGATCAAAAGGATCCATTAGTGAGCAAGGGTTGTTTTGAATTGTTTATAAAGGAAATTGAAAAAACATTTTTTTTTTTTTGAATTGGAAATGATTGAAACAGTGGTGGTGTCTGGGTGTTGTGTTTCTATTATGCTACTGTAAACAACGACCAGTGAAAGTGACAGAAACAGCGTGAAATGCTGTGGGTGAAGCGATGGAAAGAGAGCAAAGGCTGAAGAATCATTTTAATTAAGTGTGATGATTTTTTTCATCTGTTTAGAATCAGATTTGAGACTAAGCGCCCTGAATCAATTACCAAAAATGCTGTTTTTCTAAGATAAATTAAGTAAGAATAAAAATGGGAATTTAGTTTAATTTATACTAAAAATCCAGCGGTTAAATTTTGAGCACTTCTTTGCTGTGACTTTCAGTATGAGTGAAGTAATTAAGACGATACAACTCGCAAATCATGGACGATTTACACAGTAAAGCCTCATGACTAAGCACTGACTAAGCACCTCATCTCAAATCTCAAAAATTTTAAAACTACTATACACTTTCTACGCTTGATAGTTCATCAACAACATTCAATTAAATCATGTTTAAAAACGAGTTATATTCCACTGAAGGCCTTCGAGTAGATGGGAGACGCTGGGATGAGCCACGTAACTTTGAATGCAGAATCAACACTCATCCAAACTCCTCAGATGGATCTTCATTTGTTCAGCAAGGTTTAACTAAAGTAGTCTGTATGATTCAAGGTCCAATAGAACCACCCACCAGACAACTCATGAATAACAACAAAGCTACATTGTCCATAAATCTAAACATCACTCCATTTAGTTCCATCGATAGAAAGAAACACAAATCTACAGAAAAGAAAATTCAAGAATACATAATATACTTGAAAAGAACATTTGAACAAAGTATAATCGTTTCAAAATATCCAAGAACAGCCATATCTATTAACGTCAACGTCCTAAGTGAGGATGGTGGGCTACTATCTGCAGTTGTCAATGCCATAACCCTGGCATTGATTGATGCTGGTATTGCAATGTATGATTATATAAGTTCAATTTCATCTGGGTTTTACGAATTTACTCCATTATTAGATTTAAACTATTTAGAAGAAAAAGATATCTCGAGTCTAACTATTGGGATAATCGGTACTAGTGAGAAGCTAGCTCTTTTGCTCTTGGAAGATAAAATCCCATTGGATAATTTATCTGATATGTTAAATTTATCGATTAAAGGATGTCATAAAATTAGAAATATAATGGACAGAGAAGTTAGAAGACATGCAGAAGAAAGATTAGCCAAATTAAGCGGGAATTAATTCTACGGTATAAACATCGTATAACAGTGCATGGCGATTGTTCCATTAAATGTATAATGCTATCTATAATTAAAATCTCTTTTCAATTTTTCATTCTCAGTTGTCAATTCTAAAACATTTTTCTCTAGTTTCTCGATTTCATTCTTAAACTCACTCAACAGAGTGTTTCTCTTTCCAATTCTATCTTTTCTCATATTCAGTTTTAAAGTTAGTTCATTATCTAAAATTGTTTTAAGATCTTTTGTAAATTTATTAGATTCATTTATGATTTTATTGAATTTAGCTTCTTTATTGGTTTTCAATTTCAAATTAGAATTTAACTCGTTTGTAAGTTCAATTAGTTGAATCTTTTGTAAATTTAATTCATTCTTCAAACTCGTTTTGAAATTCTCATAATTTCTTTTATGTAAGTCAAATTTTCTTTTTTCAATCTGGTATAAATCATTAATCTCCAGTTCTTTTGCTTCAAGAGTAGTTAATTCATCATTTCTTTTAGATATTTCAAGTTCGATATCTTTAACTGACTCTCTTAATGATAGGATCTTTTTGTAGTTTTTTTCATCATTTTTATCACTATTCAGAACAACTTTTTTCAATGCTTCGATTTCTGCTTTATATGAATTGATTTTTCTACTTGCCTCTTTTCTATTCTTTTTCAATTTAACTCTTTCTTTAGTTACATTATTATTAGTTGTTATTAAAGATTCTTGTAATGTGCTTAAGGGTGACAAAATATTATTAACATTTTTTAAACTTGTAATGTCCATACCATTTGAATCAACGGTACTTATAATCAAATCTTCAATTAAAAACTTCTTATCCAGTTTATCATCTTGTAAAATAAATTGAATATCATATTGACTCAGTGGGGTTAAACCACTTACTATTATTATTTCTTGATTATCTTCGGATAAACCCCTTGAAACTTGAAACCAAATAACCCCATTTATTCGAATAATTGGCTTGAAATTTTGTAATTTTGAACTCAAATTTTTGAGGTTGAAGCAAATTAATGTGGTACCGATATATTCAATAAATATCTTAATTTTATAATCATCAATAGAATAATTTTCATCGTAATTGGAAAATTTAAACTCATCATAAAATTTATTTCTTGAATAACTACTTAAAATCAATGAGTTTTCTTCTTCGCCATCGTTCAAAATAGGTTCTTCCCCACTATAGATATGTTTCCTTAAGCTCATAGCTTTTATCGTTGCAATTAAAGACCATAGTGGTTGGTAAGCTCTAATTGAAGTTTTTGGTTTATTGAATGAACTTTTACAGAAAACTTGAAAATTCTCATTTACTAAATTATTTGTTGAAAGAATATCATTGTTATTATCTGAATTATCTTTAGGATACGAACCTGACATTGACTCTGTAACATCGTTTAATGCTTCCAAATCTTGAATATCTGAATTGGTTAAATCAATATTGACAACTTTGAATATTTTAGTGTTTTTTGTAAACAAGAATGAGTTGAAATTTGTAGTTGAGTTAAATTCATTCAGTGATGATAGTTGATTGATATTTTTGGAGATAAAATTGTTTTTAAAGACTGTTGATAATCCCATCAATATTATGTGAATTGATAATATCATATTTGTGAAATTAATAACATAATTGAATGTATTGTTGTAACTATTGAAATTAAATGTATTGTTGTTATTTAGTCTCGACAGGAATGGGAACAACATGTTGTTATTATACCTGTTTAAGTTCTTAGACAGTAGCTTGGAAGAATAATCAATGAGGATGATACTGAAACAACTCAGTAAAACATTTCTAAAATTGTTTTTTTTCGATGTTATTGAAGTTGATATTATTGAATTTGCCAAAACAAAAATCAATTTATTCAAATTTGGAATTGATAGCTTTATCATAGTGCATAAGAAAATATCCAATAGTGATATAAGTAGAAGGGATCTGGTGTTTGATGTGGTATGGTTGTTGTTATTTACTATAACAGTGTTATTTTTGAATAAATTATTAAATAGTTTTGAAGTGAAGGTTCTTGAGGATGAAGATAGAATGTATAAAGATAATGCTAAAGAGGATAGTATGGAAGGTAGTGATAGGAACAATATCAGTAGTGCTACTGTGTCCTTTAGCGAGTCATATGGAATGATTGGTTTGATCTCCATGGAGTAAGATACTGAGTGATTTAGTAATGTATGACGTTATGGGTATTAAGTGAATGTTTTTGTGTAGGCGAAACCGATGAGATGTATGGATGTTCTTATGTAATAATTATGTCAGCAAAGTCGAGATTTCAAACTCTACCATATTTGTTCGTTTGTTCATTTGAGTAATGAATAAGAGAGATAGACTTGGTCAGAGATATGTACCGACAATTGATTGAATGCTTATATACAGAGTTATTTGTTTGTAAAATTCCCATTTGGTTTAAAATACAGCCACCGTAATTTTGATGCACTTTTGTAATTACTAATTATTATCCTCTTTAGGAAATTCTGCTATTTTAGGAAAGTTCAATTAGCAAATTAACTGCGGAAAACCGCATAAGTTTGCATAACTCTATGATTTGAGGCATACATTTTTGAACTAGTTTTCAATATTATTCGTTTCGAATTTTCTCAAAAAGATAGATTACACATGCAGGATCTGAAAGACTTTAAAAAAAAAATTATTGTAAACTAAGTTTCTTACTCTTTTTCTATCAGTGTATCTTTTAATTCAATTCATTAAACCTTTTCTTTATAATATTCTCATTTAATAATTAAGATGCTTAATTCACCAAAGACTCCATCTCAAAAGAAATTAAAGTTCTTCTATTCACCTGAAAGAGTTATAAAACGTTCAAATCTACCACCTCCACTAGACTTAACACCTTTAACTCCCCCTGACTCTTCATTGAAAAAATTCAAGAATAACGAACCAACAAGCGCATCTATTTATTCAACAGATCTATCATATATTGATAAGTTATCACCATTATATGCAAAACAAAACAATACTATTAATAAGAACTGTGCAATCTGTTCTGAATTGATCTCAATTAAATTACAGAATGAAAGATTATTGAAGCTGAACTGTACTCATACTTGTCATTATGATTGCTATCAACTTTATAAACAAGATAAAGATTCATTTACATGTACAATTTGTCAAGAGAAAGATTTGAAACCAGCTGATGAAGAACATGAAGATGAATTTGATCCAAAATATGCTACGATAGTCACTCCAATCGCTGACCAGTTTATTGCAGAAATCCAACCCTCATCTACTTTAAATCCTACGTTTGACGAACTACCCTTCACACCAGTAAGTAGAATTATCAATAATTCAAATCCAAAAGGTTTCAAACATTCCCCAAGAAGCTCTCTGTTGAATACAGCAAGCTCAACAACATCTAGAGCTTCTACAATAATATCACCAAGGTTAGTTGATTTAACCAGACCAACAGTAAATTTAATTTCATATAAACAAGACAAGAGAATCTCTAATGTTCTAAACATTTTCACAAATGAATTATTTTCAGATAGCACACCAACTCAAAATGAAGTTTCAACCAAAACTGAAATTCATAATAGCATAATAGCTTTACTGAAACAGTCCATCAAAGAAGACCAAGGTCTAAATCTAGACAGCTTACCACAAATTAGAATGTTTGATAATTTTGAGATTTCAATTGATGGTATTAACTGGGAATTGACCAATTGTTTCATATTTGATGATCTTTATTTAATCTTAGTTGATGAGGAGCTTAATCACATAATTGGCTCAATTATGTTAAAGGATCATTTCAGTTCATACAAGAAAATTACAGAATTTCAATTGATTTTATACCTAAAGACTAATTCATTACCTGAATTACAAATAAAATCAATGAATGGAATCTTAATTTCAAAATATGAACACTATTTTAACAATTTCTTAAATCAAACAGATGTCCCACTAATTCAAATGTCAACTAATCTATGGTCAATAGTAGATTCAAAAGTAAAAATACCTGATGAAATCAAGAGAATTAATGAACTATCAACAAAAGGTTTAGATTTACCAATAACTCTACTGAAATCAATAGTTCCAAAACCTTCAAGAAAACCAATTAATTTGATTCTTGTCTTACAATTGTTCAACTTCACACAGTTGTCAAACTCAGAATATCTATCAAGCATTCAATCACTTATAAATAAAACTTTAAGTAATTTAGATCCAGTTGATAAGTTGGGTTTAATTATTCAAGGCCGTGATGGTCAAAGAAATCATGACATTTACAAATCGAGCTATTTAGGGATGATATCAAAAAGTTGGAGTGGATGGGATGAATTTTCTAGAGAAATCGAGGTCTTTAAACCAACTGATGAAATTGATGGTAGTTTAATAATAAAGTCAATGTTTCAAAGTTTGAAAAAGTTAAATTCAATGATTGATACTGAAGAAATTAAAGAATTAATCTTACTAAATGGATTCAAAAGTGATTTCAAAATAAATGAATCAATGATTTCAGAACAAATTAAAGAAGTTTATGAATTAGGAATAAATATTAATCATTTTGAGTTTAACACTATAAATAAATTTAGTGAATCATTAATTAATACATTTCTCAATTTCAAACTTGATTCAGATTCAAAATTAATTTTTTACAAAAACTACAAGTTTGAAAGATTTGATACAATCTCTTCATTAAATGAAGAATATTCTTCAATTTTCAACAAATTAAAAAGAATCCTGATTTCAAAATTCATTGTATCAATCAAGATCCCATTATGTTACAAATTGAAATCATTTGAATCAATACCAATAACTGATACGGTGAATGAAATAACGATTAACATTAATGACTTACATGATGGATTTTTCAAGAATTTTCAATTTGATTTGGAGTTAATTGCAAGTGCAACAGATTTATCAATGTTTTACTCATATAATAAGAATGAATTTTCATATACAAAAAGAATTCAAACTCCATTCAAAAAAGATTTGATTATAGCAAAGAGAGAAATTGAATTACTAGTGATAAACAAGTTGAAAACTAGTGAATTCAATGAATTAACTGGATTAATCAATGAAAAGATTAGAAATTGTTCGACAAAGTATCTAAATTTTTTTAAACTGAGTGAATTTAATCAATATTATAAAAATTTTGTCAATTACATTGATGAATTGAACAAAGCGATTGAAAAGTCGTACGGTTCAGAGCAGAAGAAAGATGAATTGATAATAAACTTGAAATTAGAATCATTCATAAGCTGATATATAATCACTAATTACTCCAATATTACTAACCCGCAAATTATGCATATGTGTTTACTAATTGCGTAGATCTGGAACACCCGACAGCGAATCAAAAGCGCCGAATTTATAATTTCGAGAGAGTAATATAGGCATCGCTACCTAACCAAACCATCAATGATGGATAGAGAATTTTAATTAGTAAATGGGTTGATCCAGATTCCAGAAGGTACTAAAACAATTTCATATAAATAGTGAGACACCCCCTCTTTTTTCAACTTTTCAACTAAATTCTATAGATTTATCAATAATCAAAATGGCTTCAATAGTTTTAAATTCTACTAGAACTTCTAGTTACAAGTTCTTGTCAATTGCATCTGCAACTGCATTGGTTGGTGCGGGTGCTTCATATGCTTATTTCAACAATAACAATAATAACAATAGCAATTACTCAAACAATAACACTTTATTTGTTTCAGCAGTTCCACTTTTATTCTCAGCTAAGAAAGAATCAGATAAAACTATCAATGATTATCAAAAGGTTTATAACTCAATTGCTGAAAAGATACAGGAATACGACTCATATGATGAAGGGATTGGTTTCGGTCCTGCTTTAGTTAGATTAGCATGGCATTCATCTGGTACTTTCACCAAAACTGAAGAAACTCCAAAAGCTGGTTGTCCTTATCATTTGAAAAACTCTGATGGTTCAGTAGGTGTTGGTGGTTCATTTGGTGGTACAATGAGATTACCAAAAGAAGCAGCTGATGGTGCTAACAATGGTTTACAAAATGCAAGATGGTTATTAGAGAAAGTTGAAAAAGAATTTCCATGGATAAGTCATGGTGACTTATACACTTTAAGTGGTGTTGTTGCTGTTCAAGAGATGGGTGGTCCAAAAATAGGTTGGAGAGCAGGTCGTGAAGATTTAGGTGCTGAATTCCAGCAAACCGATAAATTACCAGATGCATCAAGAGATGCTGATTATGTTCGTGAATTATTTGGTAGAATGGGTTTCAATGATCGTGAAGTTGTTAGTTTAATCGGTGCTCATGCTTTAGGTTCTTGTCATGTCAAAGCTCCAGCTTTACCAACTGATGATGATTCAGAAGGTGAGTCAACTGGTCCAGGTTCTGGTTACACTGGTAGATGGACTGCATCACCAAACTTCTTTACTAATGAATTTTACAAATTATTACTAAGTGAAAAATGGGAATGGAAAGACTGGAATGGTCCAAAACAATACGTCAACAAAGATGATTTAATGATGTTACCAGCAGATATGGCATTAATTGAAGATCCAAAATACAGAAAGATTGTTGAAGTTTATGCTAAAGATCAAGATTTATTCTTTAAAGATTTCAGTAAAGATTTCCAAAAATTATTAGAGTTAGGTATAGATTTTGGTCAAAAAAAATCATGGTACTTTAAAACTTTAGATGAACAATAGATCTCTATGTTTATCAGTGTTATTTATTTATGCATTCATACATACATGTAATTTATTTTGTTAATCAGTTTGTAAATAACATTTTTCATTCAACTATGATTGTATTGGCCCTAGGCCAATACACTGCTGGAATTCTTGACTATTTGAATCAAATGATATATCAATCATATGTGAGTAGCTGAGGTATCCAATGAAGCTGATAAAATGATCAGAGTAATAAAAAAGATATGATACTGTGAACTACAGTCGACATTAGATCCTAGATATAAATGGAGGTGCCTTAGGCGCTAAAAAAATCATTTTATTAGTTGTTCTGACTCCTCTCTAGCAATCACTGTCACTTCATGTTCTGATAACAATTGTTCCACAACCTCACTCACAACTGGTGTCACTGTTGTCACTACGCTCCATGGTGAAACTACAATTAATACTACTTATTGCCCGTTGACGGACTCTGTCACAAATACCAAAGTAAAAACGACTGCTGGGCCAGGTAAAACTACTTCCACACCGTTTCTACAAACACTAAAAATAAGGCAATCACAGCTCCAACTGATACCGCTTTTGGTTTAACTACTGGTTAAACCTCAAGCATCGCTTCAATTTCAACTTTTCAAGGTGTTGGTCAGAAAGTAGTCAGTGGTGACTCATTAATCTCTCTTGGTTTTGGTTTATTTTTGATTTAAACTGAAGTCTCTTTGCTTTTGTTGAATGTCACTGAGCATTAACTTCATTGCTCAGTATCTATGATAACATTACCGTATTTTGACATTTCATTAGCGAAGTATAGTTTCTTGTCTTTGAAAAGAGATTTCAAATCGCATAGACTAGTGTTTTGATTTCAGATCATTAGTGCAATAACTATTAATGAACAAACCCAGATTTAGAATTAGTCTAATTTAGTTATATATTGTTGAAATTTTCCTTTTTTTCACGTGAAAACTCTAAAGATCGGAGCTAAAGTTCTAATGGTAGACAAAATAACGTACTACTCATCAATTGCGGCTTATTGTCCTTAAGTCCCTATTATATTCTATCTAATTATCTAACTACTACTAAGTTCAGCTTAATAGTCTCGAGAATGACGTCATAGCTCGACATGGTTAAGAGCCCTCGTACTTATCTCTTTAAAAAAATAATAGCTTAATTTTCACTACACAAAAAATTTGAAGGATTCAACAAAGAAATGAACTTGGAATTAGAAAGAAGTCAGTATGAGGAATTGGCAAACATTGAGCAACAGATAAGTCTGCGGATCCAAAGAAATCCAGAACTAGTGGAAGGAGAAACCTCAATCATCATCAATGGAGATTTCAAAAAAAGAAAGTTTAAACAAATCTTACTTCAACAACATGAAATCAAAAAATTAATGAACGAATATAAAAGAAGAAAGACGATCATTGAGTCAATTCATGATGATACTGTCTTAGAAATTAGAGACTTGAAAGATGAAGCTTCTAAAATGGATAAATTTGATGAATTATACAAAGATATCAAATATAAAGATGATTTGAATATTGTTAGAAATGTATCTGATTATTATAAGATGAAATATCGTAAAGGTTCAATATTATCAGAATTTGGATCTGATATTAATTTAAGTAAAATATTCACGCCGGAAGAATATTTTGGAAGATACCTTAATCTGATTGAATTTTATGAAATTTGGATTAATTTAAATAAGGAAAAATCAAGTTATATTAAATATCTAGAGATATTCTATGATTTCAATAAACAAGATATCATTTTTGAAGAAAGTGCTGATTTCTTGAAGTATTTGAGTGGATTATTAAATTATTTGATTCAATTTATAAATAAATCAATTCCATTATTCAAAATTGAAGAATTTTTAAGTGATTTGGAAAGTAAATTTACGAGTGAAATCAATGAAAATCCGTTATACTGTAAAAGTTGTGATAAAACATTCACTAAAAAAACTGTTTTTGATGGTCATTTAACAGGAAAGAAACATTTGAAAGGATTGAAGAGTGTTGTTAATAATACAAATGTTCAAAAACCGTCAAAGACTAAAATCGAATTATTAAAACATAAGATTAATCAAATAGTTTTGAAGATATTGAATTCTCAAAGACAATCAACTAAATTAAATAATGAAAGAAAAACAGCATTAACTGAACGTGAAAGACAAATAGAGATAAATAATTACTTGAAAGAAGAGGAAGAAGAAGATGAAATGAGTGAAGATGAGGAAGAAATAGTTAAAGAAGAAACATTTGATTTCAAGAATCCAATGAATTTGCCACTTGGGGCAGATGGTTTACCAATCCCATTTTGGTTATGGAAATTGAACGGATTGGGAATTGAATTTAAATGTGAGGTTTGTGGTAATTTCATATATAAAGGTCGTAAGGCATTTGATAACCATTTTGGGGACAAGAAACATATATATGGTTTAAACTGTCTAGGTATTGATAGTTCTAAATCTAACTTATTCAAAGGTTTATCCGAAATAAATCAAGTGGTAACGTTGTGGAAAGATATCAAGTCCAAAGAGAATCAGAAATTAGTTAATAAAGAAGAAAGCATTCAAGTTGAAGATGCGGATGGGAACATAATGAGTGAGAAGATGTTCAATGAATTGAAGAAACAAGGTTTAATTTGAAAGGCAAAATGCATGATTTTTAACGATAACATAATATTGTAGCTTTCCATAAATTGTTTGGTTTCAGGGTTTCAGGATATTCATGATGCTCATAAGAACAGCATTGAGGTGGTATATAGAAAGAGAAGGAAATACAATAAAATAGTCGAAATTAAAATTTTATAACGAAGTAACTACTCTAAAATTAAGCCTTCAGTTCAATCTGATAAATTAGGGACCCAGATGATTAATTAATTGAGACTTCGACACCGAATATGGAATTTGAATAGAATTCCGATAATAGAACCAACAGTCGAGAGTCAAGACCAAGACCTCATAGAAGAGAAACACAAATTTTACTTCCATAGTACATATATATTTGTCTATTAGAGGTTTCACTAATATTCAATTCGCTGTCAATGACTCATATGTATAAGTTTTCAGCTAGTAACTATTAGGGTTTGAGATTTTGTCGGTTTAAACTCTTATATAAAAGTTAGGTTTTCACATCTATGTATTGCGTTTCGTTGTCAGGCCTTTTTCAAGAGGAGCTTGATACTAAGGCTTTAGATAAATTGGGAATAGGGGTTTATAGGGGAGTGATCGGGTGTTATTGAACAGAAATTTGAGGGTGCAGAAGTTATCATACAATTATAAAAGAATAAATTAATATTTCAACATTTTTTATGATTGATCAGCAGTATGGCTAAATATATAAGAATATTACAATAGTTTTAAGTACATCACTAGAGTCTAGGGCTCAACTTGAAAGTTTATAAAGATTACTGAAGACTCAAGACAATAAAATATAGATCGTGCAGATCTCCAAGAGTCAAGACAATTGATGATTAAAAGTCTTGGTCCTTGGATCTAAAGGCTAATAAGTATTAAGCTATAACTATGTAATATTCTAATATATAGCCTAATTGTAGACCCCCCCCCCCCACTAGTAATTATAGGCCAATGGGCATGCCGTATATATTATTATATATCACTCGGGTAAACTATCATCACCTGCTAATTTTTCAATTATCCAATGGTTCTGTAATCTCTCTGCAAATCAGGCTTCAGCCCTTTGAATCACAATAGAATGTGTCGAATTAAGCATATAAATGTTAACTTCAACAAAGTTCTAGAGTCTAGACTCTCTAGAGCAAATTACTATGCGAAGTACCCAATGTTTGGGTTTCCACATTCCACTAATGCGTTCTAAACTTAGATTTTTGAAATTGTTTAAATACCATAAATTATCCGATGTAATTGTGAATTATATTATAACTAATGGAAAATTGAGATGTCGAAGCAGGATCACAATATAGAAGCTTTTGAATTGGGTGATATTCCCCAATATCAAGCTGGTCAAACACGCTTTAAACCTTCAATAACACGTCATCAGAAGGATAAAACGAATTTCTTCTCAATAAATGACAATGATGGTAAAATCAAGAAAATTTTAAAGAAATATTCAAGGTTCATTGGGCCTGGTCTAATGGTATCTGTGGCCTATATGGATCCTGGTAACTATGCAACAGATGTTGCTTCTGGTGCAACTGGTAGATTTGCTCTTTTATTCATTGTTTTATTATCCAATATATTAGCCATTTTTTTACAATCATTATGTATTAAACTTGGTTCAGTCACAGGTTTTGATTTATCAAGAGCATGTCGTGAGTATTTACCATCTTGGCTAAACATAATTATTTGGTTTCTTGCTGAAATCGCAATCATTGCGACAGATGTTGCTGAAGTTTTAGGTTCTGCTATCGCTTTGAACATATTGATCAGAGTTCCTTTACCTGCGGGAATTGTGATCACTATTGTTGATGTTTTGTTCGTTATGATGGCATATAGACCAGGTTCATCTATTAAGTTTGTCAGATTATTTGAATTTGCAGTTGCTTTATTAGTTTTTGGTGTTGTTATTTGCTTTGCTGTTCAATTGGCTTATATACCACCAGTTAACGTTAGACAATTATTTAGAGGATATGCACCATCATCAACTATATTCCAAGGTGAAAATTTACTAAATTCAGTTGGGATTCTTGGTGCAACTGTCATGCCTCATTCTTTATTTTTAGGCTCTGGTTTAGTTCAACCAAGATTAAGAGAATTTGATATGGATAATGGTTATCATAAAATACCAGAAGGTGAAGATGAAGAAGAATCATATTATTCTTATAAACCAAGTATGGAAGCGATCAAATACGCCATGAAATATTCTATTGTTGAGTTAATTATAAGTTTATTCACATTTGCCCTATTTGTTAATTCTGCAATTCTTATTGTATCAGGTGCTTCATTATATGGTACTCCCGGTGCTTCAGATGCAGATTTATTTACTATCCATGACTTGCTATCTTCTCAAGTTGCTCCTATTGCTGGTACAATTTTTATGTTAGCTTTATTGTTTTCAGGTGCATCTGCTGGTATTGTTTGTACTATTGCTGGTCAGATTGTCTCTGAGGGTCATTTAAGATGGAATATTAAACCATGGAAGAGAAGAATTGTTACTAGATTAATTTCAATCATTCCTTGTTTGATTATAAGTTTGGCTGTGGGTAGATCAGGTTTGTCTAAGGCTTTAACAATTTCACAAGTTGTTTTATCAGTTTTATTACCATTTTTAACAGCACCTTTAATTTATTTCACTTCAAGAACAAAGTTTATGACAGTCTCTAAAAAAGTGATAGTTAATGGTGAAGAATCGGATGAGGAGGTTATTGATATGTCAAATAATTGGATTACTACAATTTTTGCGGTTCTTATTTGGTTATTCATCTCAGCTTTGAACATTTATATGTTGGCGAAATTATAGCTTTTTTAGTATCTTACAGGTTAAAATAAAACATGGCCGTTAAATTCAATGACACGTAATATTAGTAGGATGTTTATAGCTTATCAGTTTATAAAACTAGTTTATAAATCTTGATAAATGAAGTAAGAGATTATGATACTCAGTAAATTCAAGAACACAAAATTGACTTTACTTATATTTCCGGGTAATGTTTTGCTTTTCTCTTTTCTGGTAATTTCCTGGAAAAAAAGTTTTGTGAATTTCAGATTTATTTATCAAATTCCATAATAAAAACTCATTAAAATACATTAAAAAAGTTTGAAATTCCCCTTCAAAACAACAAATATTGCATCATACTCATTAGATAATCTTTAACTCATCTTAAATCTCACAAATTGTTCTTTTTATTTCAACGAACCCACAATTTCTCATATTTTATAAAATGAGTTCAGTCTTGCCATCATCATTTTCATGGGGTTTCAATCCAAAGATTCAAGAATCAAGCCCTGCAAAGTGTGAAGTCGGCTCAACTCAAGATAAATTACCATCTTTACAACAAACGACTCCAAATTTTAAATCAAAAAGACGATTAAATGATGAAGATGATTCACCAGTTTCAACTCCATCACCATCACAAAGGAAGATCTTTAGAAAACTAGATAATAAATTCAAAGTTAAGAAAGAATCACATAAAAGAATCAAACCTATTCAATCCATTTTAGGTCAACCTTTACCAACTAATAGAATAGTGGAAGTTTTAGAGAAAAATCAATTACAAGATTTATTAACGAATTTAATTTCATTACATCCAGAAATAACAAGTGATGTTTACAAATGTTCTCCAAAGGCAACTGTCTTGAACTCAATCAACATCCTTACTGAAAAGATTCAACTGATTTTATCTTCATTACCTTATAAAGTTGATCCAACTTCAGAATATTCATATCTTAGAGTCAAACCATTGATAGAAGATTTTTTAAGTGCATTAAGTGATTATACTTTGAATTTCTTACCACCTATTGAGACATCCCCTTCAAATTCATTAGAATTCTTAGATAATGCAACTAATCTATTACATAAATTACCAAATTTTGAGAACTTTTCAAATAATTATTTTAAGAATTTAGCATATGAACAATTATCGCATACTTGGTGTATTTCATTGAAAGAGTTCATCAAGAATTCAAACAATGGATCACATGCGAGTTTTTTGCTGTTGATTAATAATAATTGGGAATCTAAATTGAAAAAGCATAATGAATTATCAAATTTCAAACTAAATTCAGTTTTAGAGTTTTTCAAATCAGAAATCAATAGTTTAAATGAAGAATTCTTAATTGAGAATGATAAATTTGGTAATTTGAAGAATTTTAGTTTGAATAATAGTCCATTAAATGGATTAAAAGATAATTTATTCAATTAGTATTTCTTTATTTTTTAATCATTGAACAATTGCTATATTTTTGTGTGTGTGTCTTTTTCAAAATATTTTATTTTTGTTATTGATTTGCTTTTGGTTGATTTCTGTTCATTATATATTTCTGCTTTTAATATAATTTTGCTATGGGTTTTACTTACATTTTGGGGGGGGTTTTTTTTTTCTTTTTAAGAAACTTATTATAGAAATAAAATTTTATAATTGCTTATATGCGACCGTAGCTCATTATTCATAAATATATTTTACAGTATAAAACTATTTACCTATAACTTCGACACCAGTTTGTTTTTTATTCGAATCTGGAGTAATTTTCCAATCTTTTCTATCTTGTTTAATTTTTTTTAAATGTTTTTCAAAATCTTCTTTAGAAACACCAGATTGCCATCTTAAAGCATGAGCAGGATGATCTTCCACGACATTATTATGCCCTTTTCCAAAGACTTGTTCTCTAAATGTCCCACCTGGTACTTTATACTCTTTTTGAGCTAAACCTCTTCTTTGTAATTCTGGAATTAATAAATCAACTATATTTTCAAAAGTTTCAGGAAATACAACATTTGAGAAATTGAAACCATCAATTCCAGATGCATCAACGAAAGCTTCAATTTCATCAGCAACTTCACTTGGTGTACCAATCAAATAATTGTTACGGAAGAAATTAGTAGCAATGTAACGTTTTGATACAATATCACCCTTTTGATAATATTTAAAACCTAAGAATGTTTTAGCTAAATCACTAACTTCTTTATTATCAACAATAGTTAAATCTTCATCCCAATCAAAAGGTGATAGATCTAAACCACCACCACCGAGTTGAACTAAAGCACCATCTAAGTCATGATATTTTTCAATTTCTTTAGCTTTTAAAACGGCTTCTTCATGGGTTTCTGCAACTATAACTCTTAGCATTGTGACGAATTTAATATGATTTGGATCTCTTCCAAATTTCTCTTGTGCTAATTTTCTTGTTCTTGTAGTTTTAGCAATGATGTCCTCTGGTGACCAACCAGCAATGAAAATAACTTCAGCGACTTTAGCACCTAATTCAACACCTTTTGGAGAAGAGCCAGCTTGAATTAATAATGGGATTCTTTGAGGTGATGGTTCAGTGATTTGAGGACCTGGAACTTTAAAGAAATCACCATCATAGTTAATTTCTCTAATTGCATCAGGATTTGAAAAAATGCCATTCTTTCTATCAAATACAACACCATCATCTCTCCATGATGATAATAATAGTTCTAAAAACACCTGGACGTATTCATCAGTTTTAGCATAACGTAATGTCTTTTCAGGTAATATGTTATCATCTGTTAATTGTCTACCTGCAGTTGGTAATAATGAACTGACGATATTCCAACCGACTCTACCACCACTAATATGGTCTAAAGTTGCCATTCTTCTTGCAAAATGATAAGGATGTTCACTTAACGTAGAACAAGTGATCCCGACAGAGACGTTCTCTGTAGAGATGGCAATTGCACTTAAATAAGCAGTTGGATCATTCTTTGGGAAGTTATTACCTGATTTAGCAGCTTCTTCGAAATTATAAGGACCTTTATAACCACCGTAAATGGCCAATGAATCACCAATGAATAAACCGTGTAATTTACCACGTTCAGCCAATTGTGCCAATTTCACCCAATATTCAGCTTTAGTGTAACCTCTTGATTGATCTCTTGGGTTTCTCCATTGTCCTGGAGCGTGTAAAACTGGAGTTAAAGCTTCAAAGAAGTTTAAAATCAACGGTGTTCTTTCCTTTTTCTGTTTCTTCAATGATGGTTCTGAAGTCATTTCATAAAGTGTGCTGAGTTTAATGTGTATTTATATCAGTATTTAGTACAGTATTTATACCCATTTGGCAGGTTGTCATTCAAACTGTCAATGGCATCCACAATTGCGACAATATTTCCTAAAGCGATGCATTAAGCAGATTTGGAAGAATGATACAGTCAGACGATTTTACTGTCTAGAGATGGATTTTCTGGGTGACTCTTGATTCTGATTCTGATTGGGTGGGAGTTGAGAGAGAGGAGTTATTGGAGGAGACAGTGCAGTTTTAACGTAGTTAGTAGTATCATAGTTATAGAGTAGTTAATTGTATTATGTAATAAGAATATTCAATAATAAATACAAAATTATGATTCGATGAGATATTCCATTTCTTCCACACAAGAACCAATCACACACACAGAAATCATGGGAAACATCCTTCTAGCACATCACACTCCAGACAGGATCCAGGACCTGTCCAAGGAACTGCTCATTGCGGGAGGAATGGGAGCAATCAAAGGTGGAATGATCAGTATCACCACTGCTCTGATGTTGAGACTTATAAGTCCAACTTACAGAACTGCTAGAACTCAAGTCAAAGTGTGGTATCATGTCACCTGGATCTCCATGGGGATCGTGTTCTGGGCTGAGAAACAGCTCGTGAAGTACGAGGGCAGAATAGCTGAGGAAGAGAGAGCCAGAGAGAGTAAAATCCTGGATGAGGCAGCTGATCGAGGAATTTTTATCGAATGAATTTATTATACGTGATATGAATGAGAAATGGTTATATATATATATGATGGAATTATGACTATTGCTTGTAGTCTTTGCCCAATCTCTACTGTATTCTCAATTTATACTGTGGATGACATAAGCATCTTGTCCATTGTCCATTGTCCATTTCTTTATATATTTCGTTTACATCATTAGCGAAGAGTTTTTAAAAGTCACAAAGAGACCAAAAATGCGTCAGAAGAGATCTGAAACCTTGACCAGTGAGTGACAAAATCAGTCTATCCATCAAGATTAATAACTAACGATGGATACCTGTAGAGAAGGTGGAAGTAAACACAGAGCTATTAATCTCAAGACTTCAAAACATGATACAATCATCAGCTTCAACGACACCTAAGGAGATGCAAGCATCAGAGATGTTACAGATAGAATCCAACTCGTTGATGATTATCAGACTTGTGGAGGAGTTGCTCTCTGTGACCAGAACACTGAAGGAGAGTTGGTTATTGAATCAAATGCCACAAAAGAATCAAATTTTAGAGAATAATAATCAATTGAAAGAAGATGAAGTTGAAAATTTTGATATCATTAAAAACGTCATTGATGATATTTTACAAACTGAGAAATTTGATGAAGAGTTGAGTGAAGGTGAAGACGATGAAGTTAAAGAAAAAATTGAAGAAAAAATCGAAATTGAGCAAGAACAAGATCAAGACGTTGAAATCAAAGAGGAATTAATTAAAGTGGAGAATGATCCAATATCGACAAATCAAGAGGGTTTACCAAAGGAGGAATCCAAAGAAACAGTGGAAAATAGTAATAATGATAACAATAATAACAAAGACAATAATGATAATAATAATAATAATAATAATGAACTTAAGATTGAAGGATTCGAATTTGATGGAGTAGCAGGAAATAACACACTAGATAACATTTCAAATGGTTTGAATGATTATAATCTAAATAATTATGGAAATGATAACTTAGATGGTTTAGATTTCGATAATTTTGGTAATGATGATCAAAATGATATAATTATGTTGGATTGAGGTGATATATGATAATTTAATGTCAAAGAATTTAAAAGCCACGGTCAGTTGATAGAGTCATATCATATACTCTAACATGCATAATTGAAATGAATAACATAGTAATTAATATTCGAAACATACCGTGTAACAGATTTAAATCATCAACTCATCTCAACTTTTATTATAGATATATACAATACTTCCTTTAATCTATTGTTTGTTACGATACAATGAAATCTCTGATTGTTTGAAATATCTTCTTCCATCTTCATCAATGATAACAAGACTTAAAAAATTTCTAACTGTAAACAAATTAGTTTTGGTAGTTGGTGTTAAGTCATAACCACCAAGGAATAATCTAATTGGAATAGTTTCTCCCTTAACTGGAGAACCATCCATTATTTCGTACCTAATCGTATTTGAATCATTCAATTGATTTGGTGGAACTCCAACAGTTTCTCTTGTGATTAAACTTATTTCCATGTGTTTGATCTTTAGTCTCGTCAACAAGAAATAAATTCTTCCAACAATGACATCTTTTAGATTGAAAGTTGATTTGGAATACTCAAATTCAATATGTAAACAGTTTTCAATACCAATGTCTAATTTTATTGATTTTTTCAAATCTGTAGGATTAGAGTAGACATAAACCCAAAATCTCTTCAATTTTGTTATATCTGAACTCTTTCTCAACACAGTTATCTTAACATAATAATTAACACTTAAATTCTTACCTCTGTAACTTTCATATCTTTTTTCAACATCTTTAAAACTAAATGGATAAGTCTCAGTATGATCTAATTCTGAAGGTGGTGCAAGGTCTTGACTAAGACATAAAAAATCATCTTTTTGTCCACCTGATGTCTCTATCGTTCCAAATAATTGCGCTTTGATACCTATATGTTCCACTTTTTTACCATCTTTGACCCTAACTGTGACAGAACCTGCAATTGTTTCACCATCTTCATACAACGGATACATTTCCTTCTTGTCCTGTGCGAGTTTCACATCGACTTGCTTTCTGCTGTCTTCTCCTTTTAATCTAATCTCTAGATCTAATGGTGATTTAAAGAATAATGACATTTTAACTATATCCTTGTTATCTAATGTGGGTTGAAAGGTTTGAAATTATTGGTTTTTGAAGCGAAAAATTGGTCAAATATCAAATTAGTTTATGCTGTATTCAATAAAGACCGTCTCAAGAGGTAAATAGGATGCTTTAAGGCAGTTTTGAGCCAATTGAAATCGTCTCTGAACAAGTTGTAACTTTTCAAACAATATTCGAAAATCCGATAAAAACAGTAAATGAGTTCCGGTGCATTTTCTTATCAATTCCGGCAAACTCATCACCTAAATTAATCTCTATTATTCTTTTTGTGTACAAATTCATCAATAAAGTGAATCTTTTGTGAGTTTTTGATGTTTAAAGCAGCTTCCTCGTTTGGGAAAAGGAGAATCAGTGCTGAATCTGGTGTGCAAAAGTCTGATACTTTTATTATACCTTACTCCAGTGATGAATCAGAAGACAGTGATGAATCAGAAGGCATATCCAATCAGAAGAATAAATCATCGTATGATGGATCCAGCACTATGATCAATCATCAAGATCGAGATTATGAAGATGATTATGTTACTTCAAATCAATATGAAATAAAACCACTGCCGGAAAGTGTCATTAAAGGACTATTAAATGAAGAACAGATCATTAGCAATGGGATTGAAAACTTATTAAAGATCCATTCTCAAATCTTGAAGACTGGTAAAAGTACAAAATCAATAAGGAACGATTTAATTCAATATTTTAAATCAATGGGAATGTTATATCAAGCTCTTGGTGATTTATATGTTAAAGAAAAAGATAGAAATTCTAACATTCTTTCATCGTTCAATAGATTAAATAATGATAAACGAGAAATCACTGATAAGATTAATGAGATTAAAAGTGTGGAGAGAGAAGAAGGACATAAATTAAATCAATTACAAAATGAAATGATTTCATTAGATCAAGAAATTTCAAAATTAGAGAAAAGGTTAAAACAAATGAAAGATAAAAGAAAAACGTTGAAATCTGAGATTATTAGAACTGAAAGTATAATTGAAAGTAGATCAAGTCCATATTTGGAAGAACTAAGAAACATAGAAATCATAGAAAAGAGAAAAATACAAGAATTAATAGATGAAAGATCAATAAATTCTACAAATGAAGACACACATTTCAATCTATCATCCATTTTAACCAAGTTTAATAATTCAAACATATCACAATCAAACATTAAAACAGATCCAACAACGATAATAGAAACAATCACAAGACAAATTGAATCATTTCAAGATCGATCAAATAATTATAGATCTCAAGAGATGTTATTTCAGGAAACTTCATTGATTTGGGAAAACGTCTCTGAATTATTAGATCAATTAGAATTAGAGATGCAAAATATTTTTTCATCATCTAAAGGACCAAATGAATCAACTATTATCAAAACTAAAATAATCAACATATTAACGCAAACTTATGAATCTTTGAAATCATTAGAATCATCACTGAACATCAAGAAGAATTCAATACTTAATCAATTATTCGAATCTGAATTAAATACAATTGAGCAAAGTCTAAAAATAATTAACCCTGATTTAAAAATTAATTTATCATCAAACACAAATAAAAAGATTGATAAATCAACGGAATCTGATAAGAGTCAAAAAGCGTTTAAAGAACCTATAATGTCATCAAAATCAAGTATGAATATATCAGTGACACAATCTTCAATTCAAGAAATTCAACCAACTTTCATTTCAAGTTCTGGAGAAATATCACAATCACCTCCAAAATTCAATGATTCTAAATCAATATTGCAAGAAACTTTAAAAGATTGATAATTCACATCTTTATCCAATTGGGTTTTTAGCATACTGTTTGCTGATCTACAAGTGGTTATATATAATTAAATAATATTTATAAAACGGAGTCTATAAATTGAATGCAAAAATGTATAATGAATGTTTTTTATTCCACTATTCTAACATTATGAAAGGATTTTTTAATGGTCTTTGAAATTCATGGTCTTTTCTTTTTACGTTGAATAAATAAATTGGCTTCCTTTGGTCTTCTTTTCTTCAATGGAATCTGATTTGGATTTGTAGGACCTTGAGGTGGAAGACTTCCACTTCTTGAAACATTTGGAGCCGTTGAGTCTCCATCTAAAGTACCAGATCTAGTAGGATTCATTGATGATGATAGACTTGGAATTTTATCATATGACGAATTATTATGATTGTTTTGTGATGAAGATTGATTATAAGAATCTGAATATGAATCTCTAATTTGTCCTCTATATTGACTAGTATTATTATCATTGTATCTGTTATTTAAACCTTGACTGTGATCATTTCTTTTATATTGATGGTTACCTCTATAATCACCAGTATCCCTATCATTGTATTTATTGTTCCTCTTATCGTAATTGTGATCACTATTATAAGTATCATTGTGCCCATTATTGTAGTTATTTCTATTGTAATTATTATTGTTGTTATATCCTTTATTATATTTTTTGTAGTCTCTATCTTGAGTTGGAAAACCTGAATCATCAACGGTCGTTGTTTGCTTTGAATTTTCTGTTGGATCAATTGCATCAGTTGTTTTGGTTTCAGTCTCTTTCTTAGCCTCAACTATACATGAATTTGACTCTGATAAAACTTGAGGCGGCAGTAAAGAGCCACTTCTAGAAGGGGCTGTTGGTCCTTCTTTTTGAGGTGCTGCTAAAGAAACGTTTGGGGTTAAATTTCCAGATGATGATGGTAAAATTTTAATTGATGTATTTCTAGAATCTGCAATTGGTTTTGAATTGGAGTTGATTTCTGTTTCAGGTTGATTCTTTGTAATTTCATTCTTTTGCCCTTCTTTTGAATTTGACTTTTGAGTAACTTGGGTAGCGGAAAACGGTTCTTGTTCTGCAGTAGTGGAATTTGATGGTGATATTTTTGTCTCTCTAGTTTTATCATCAGAAAATTTCCGCTTCTTATTCCTGCCTTTATTTATTTTCTTTGATTTTAAAGTTTGAAATTCTATATTTTTAGCAGATTTTTCCTTCTTATCAATGGAGACATTGGTTTGATTTTGGATAGCGTTTTCATTAGGAACAGGTCTTGGTGGTAGTTCAACACTACTTCTAGTTGGTGTAGGAACTTTAGTGTCAGGTTTAGATGAAGGAAACAAAGGAGCACTAACAGAAGCAGGAGCAGATTTCTTCACATTAACACCTGAAGCTGAGCTTGATGGTAGTGGTTTTGAAACAGATTTACCTCTTGTGAAACCAAGACTAACTTCTTTCAACATGTTTCTAGACTTAGCATCATTGATTAAAGCACTCCATAAATCATTCTTTATCAAACTATCTTGATTACCTAAAATCCATAAGGAACATTTAGGTCTAGTAAGAGCAACATTCATACGACGAAAATCTCTTAAAAACCCAATACTGTTTTTTGAAGGGTCTGCACGAACACATGACATGATAATAATTTCTTTTTCTTGACCTTGGAAACCATCAATAGTGTTGAATGATATTTCATTTCTAATATTCTTACCAAAATCTTTCATGAATGAATCTTTCAATAGTTTGTTCTGTTCTTTATAAGGAGTGATAATACCAATTTTATTTCTGAAATTATAACTTCTTTGACTTCTGAATAATTTATGAATTAATTCAACTGCAATATCAACTTCAGCTTTATTAACAAACGATCTGGATTTGCTATTTTGAGATTGTCTACCTTCAAAGATATCAAAGAATGTATATGGTTTCAAAAGTGGATCTGAATGCCAAGGTCTTTGAGTAAGTTTATCATTATCTGGACCATCTTTCAAAGCACCATCATAAAACCTCATTGAGGGAAATCTAGAAATTGCTGAATTCATACGATATTGAACATCTAATAATAAAGGTTTGAGATTCTTAGCCATTCTAACAAACAAACTTTGATCATAGCCTGAATCCGCAGCAGCACCGGATAAAACAGTTGGCGGCAATTGATTTGGATCCCCAACCATAATACAGCGGTTACAGCCATATCTTAATGGAATGACAGTGGAAAGTTCAGTACTTTGACAAGCTTCATCAATGATAACAGAATCAAATTTGATACCGATATTAGCAACCATATCATGAGCAGAACCAGATAATGTAGCACAAATGATTTCAGCATTATTAAGAATCTTAGCTTGTGAGTTTTTTCTATCAATATCACGAGCTCTATATTGAGCATTAACTTTTTCTCTTTCTTGATCCTTTTTCATCTTGATAACATTAGCTTGTTGGATTAGCTCTCTTCTTTTCTTATAAACTTCTTCATCAACAGGTTTTGAATCATCTTGTATTAAGACTTTTAATGCATTTATTTTCTGTTGAACTTCTTTTAATTCTTTATCATAGGTCTCCATATTATTGGAAATTGAGATTTTCTCACTTAATTCAGCATCAACTAATTCTTCTAAGGTCATATCTTTAACAGCAGTATTGATGGCATCTGATCTACCTAAACGAACCAATTTTGGACTATATTTAGCACCTTTAGAGTTAATCACACCATCTTTCAAACGTAGAACTAATTCATCAACAGCAGCATTTGATGGTGCACAGATCAAAATTTTTCTCTTCTTTTCATTATTCACTGATTGATTAGAAGATCCATTTGGTTGAATGACAGTAACAATATTTTCAACTTGGAAACTTGAAAGCATGTACCCAACAATACCAATAATTGTTTTTGTTTTACCAGTACCAGGAGGACCTTGAATCAAAGAGAAACCGGTGGTACGTAATGAAACACCAATAGCTTTAGCTTGAGATTCATTAACATTATAAGTCTTTTGAATTTCAGAAATTTCACCTTCATCACAATTGGCTTGAGTATCAGCTCTAGCTTCAAAAATCTGTTGAGATAAGTTATAGTATTCTAGACCATGTAATGAAGAATATTCTCTTTCAATAGTTGTCATTTGCATACAACGCATCAATAAAATAGTTGCATTTTGGTATAAGAACATCATATCACTTGAACGTGAAACACGAATTGTTATATCTGCTTTATCACCTTTAACATTCTTAATTTCAGTAATTTTACCCAAACATGAGTTAGCAGCAGATTTAACGTCACTAATTCTTGGATTAGGTAGCGTTCCTGGTAATGAATCTGGTCTAGGATTTGATGCTAAAACAACTAAATCAGATTCATTCAAGCCTTTCTTCTGAATTTCTGTTCTTGTCATATTGATATAAACTTCAAAAAAATCACCAACGGTACTTTTAGAGCCAACAGTAACATAAATTGGAGTATCAGCTTCTTTAGTCCTAGCAGAACATATGGATTGCCAACATTCTAGAAATAAAAGAGGTTCATAAGTTTTGATGTAATCATTCGCAGTTTTGAAAACATCAACAACACTTATTAAATTTTGATACCCATCATCAGGAAATTCATCATCTCTGTTAAAAGACCAGTTCAAAACTATTTTGTATAACGGTTTCAGATCAACATTTAATCTTCTTCTGCTATTATCTTCTTCTCTCTTTCTTTCATTATATGATAAGATACTTGGTTTAGAATGAGTGTATAATAGATTGATTCCAGGTGTTCGTTTAGGTTTGTTAATATTGAATAGCCCATGAATGTCTTCATCGTTGTCGTCATCATCATCATCAGAACTGTCATCTGCTTTTTTGGCTTTTGAAGTTCTTGGATTGAAACCGGGTTTACCAGCAGGATGAATTACTCTATTTTTCAACTTATTAGCATTCATTTCCAGACGTGCTTTTTCTAATGCACTCATTGGCATTGTTGGTTTAGCAGGAGCTCTGACTGGGACTCTGGATAAGCTACCAAAATTGGTTATTTTGGATTGGCCAAATTCTCTTTTGGGAACTACTTTGTTTCTTGGGATCTCTTCCACCTCATCATCATCTAGATTGATAGTCTCTGGTGAAGGTTTCTCGACTGGTGGAGTTGGTAATTTTGCTTTCTTTAATCTTTCAGTTTCTTCACAGATATCATCAACTAATGTTTTATCAAAAATTCTAGCTCTTGTAAGGATTTCATCTGATTGTTGCTCTGTTAATTTATTGTTAAATTTTTTAGCCCTTGAACCATATTTTGCTAAAAGTGTGATAATATTAGTATTTAAAGTTAGCTTAAACTCAGTCGCTAAATCAACTGTTGAAGAGATTAAATTAACACAAGAAGATAATAAACCTGGATCACTTAGTCTTAACCACACTAACATATGAGGGAATGTGTTTGTGATTTCAGCAAATGCTTGATTGATACCATCACCTTCAAAAAATCCATTAATGCTATGGAAACATTTCAGAACTGCATTTGATAGATCTAGTGTATCTCTTGTGAACTCAACAAGATCTGGATATTCATTTGCCCAATTAACAGTATTAACATAAATCAAATCTAAGAATGACCAGCATCTATTCCAGAATACCTTCAAAGCTTGTTTAACGCTATCTGTGAACATATTACTTTTACCAAATAAACCATTTATGGGACTATTAAGAGCTGCTACAACATCTAACAAAACCCTAACAGCACCAGGACATGGTTCATAAGCTTTAAAAAAAATCAAATTTGTTAAATTATCATTAATGGCAGATAGACATGAATAAAGATTTTCGTCTAATAATGAATGAACCCCTTCTAATCTCCCATCAGCTTCAAATGTTTCATATAAGATATCAACAGCTGATTGATAAACTTCATTAGTTGATGAGAAAACGGTTGCCCAATAACCTTTCAAACTTTTAGCATTTGATAAAATCATTTTGATTTGAACTGAATCGATATCTGTCAATTTAACAAAAAATTGTTGAACAAGACCCAGAAATTCAGTGGCTTCAACCTTTTGTTGGCCAGTTAAAGGAATAATACTGGAAACATTTTCTAAAGATATTAACAATTGATAAGCTAATTCTAATTGAGTTGCAAAATTTTGTTTTAGAATTAATTGAAACATCGTTGATGAAAATTTTAATGTCGATGGAGATTTCTTTTGATGAATTTCATATGTACTTTGAGCTAGATTCAAAACATCAAATCTTAGAGCTTTAGCAATTACTGACACCGATAGTTTTGAAATTTCACCATTAGATTTTAAATCTGCCTCTGGATAAAATATTGCTTTTAAAGTTGCGTAATCCATAAATCTAACCAACTTGGTATTAACAACTATTCTAGCATCACTTCTCAACAAAACGTCACTTTTGAAAGTTGGAGAATAAAGCTTTGATGGTATACTTAATGCTAATATAGTCAAAGAGCAAGACTTTTTATATAAAATGGCTTTTGTTTGAAGTGGGACACTATTTTGACTTTCAACCAAGGTGATGAAAAATAATGACAATTTATTGCAAGTTGTTTGCTGTTTTGAGGTATCAATTGATTTTAAAAATTCATCTATCCAATCTAGAAGATCTGAAACTCTAGCAACTGGGTTGACTTCACCATCTGATTTTGAAAAATTTTCTAAAATATGTAAATTGTGCAAATAATGAGGACTTCCAGTGATGGTATCTAAGACATTTTGGTATGTATATGGTGAAACTTTAGACCAGTACACATCACCAAGCTTCTGTAAAATCATGTTGAAAAACTTCAAAATATATGGTAATGGTTCATTAAGATAACCCATAATATGCTTTTGAAGTAATGATAAAAGTGGTTGAACTTCGTATGAGAAAGCTTCTTCATTATTCTTTTTATCGAAGTCTAATCCAAGTTTATTCAGTATAGCATTTTTATCAAATATTCTAAATACAGCATAGAAATTTCTGTAAAAGACCTCGCAATTGTGACTAGAAAAAGTTTTTGGATTTTGAATATTAAAAAAATGCACTTGCAGTTCTTCAATTATATCGTAGTAGACTTGTGCTTCTTGTACCAGCTGCGTAGGTTTGTATAATAGACTGATTTGTTGGTAAGCCCAGTTCTTTTGTGCATCTTGACCTTCAAATAATAAGAATATCAAACCAGGTGTGATGGCGTTATATTTTTGAACAAAGACATGATTTGTAGCAAGTAAGGAGTAAAGAACCTTATCAAATAAATCTCTTAAGCTTTGATTCAGTCGTAACATTCCTGGGCCACTTAAACATTCAGCAACGCCTAATAATACTTCAATGGGCACTTGAGCTTTTGAATCTTGAGTTTTGACTATAAGATAGGACTCGTATAATGAAGATAGACGATCATATAAACGTTTAGATTCCCATTCCAGTATAATATTGGAGAATTGTTCAACACTGGACAAGCTGATACCTCTTGTAGTAGTAAATTTGTTTTTCAAATCAGCTCTTCCTCTATGAAAGTACGTGATACATCTCGAGCAAGTATTCAAACATTTGGATGCTTCCTCTTGAAACCACTTCAATGGCTCGTTTTCACCAAAAGAGAATAAGATCAAGATATGGATACTGATTTGATGCATCATCGGATCACAGAATAGATGATGACTACCAGAAAATTTTTGTAAATAAAGTAGAGCACCTTCTAGCGCCTGTTGTTGTGAAGTATCATCAGTGGGATTGTCATGAGACTGAGCTATATACCTCACTAAAGTATCATGCTCCTCCTGCATTTTTGACACTTCCATCTTCTCAAAGTTCAAGGTGAGAAGGACTTATCACCTTTGATTTGACTCTTGATGTTTTCTAGAGAAATAAATTTTTGAGACGTAACTTTTTGACCAGGGCAATTAGAAATTTTGATGACAGAGATATTACGTAATCTTGATTCTTGAATCCTATCCAAAATCTTAACGAAAAGATCTAAGAACTTAGCACAGCACTCAATTTAGGCCAAAGTTTCTTGATTTTAGGAGGCAGCTTTTGTGTTGAACCCACTTTCATACTGCATTTATATTCGGTAAAGGCAGCATCACAACTTTTCAGGGCTTAAAGTACCAACAGATAACACATAGACCTTAAATTTAGACTTACTTATATGCAGAGGTTTTACTATCAAGTTTTTTAGAGAAAAAAAACATAAGCAAGAGTATCTTCTCGCTTTTTTTCATCTAATCAGGATAAACTCTTTCGGAATTTTTCTACATTTCCGCGAGCTTCACGTGATATAATCATGTGATATATTGCTAATTGATTTTCGCGATCGGGATCTCAGACATTATTGGAGATTTGAACAGAATCGAGGACTAGTAGAAAGGAAAAAAAGAGTAAATTTGTAACAAGATTAGGTAGACTTGAAAGTTTGGAGTATTCACAACACTCAAGATGTTCAAAACCGATAATTATGCTATATAACCAGATTGAATGGACTTAAACTTGACTGAAAAAGTGAATTTTCTGTAAACACCCTAAAATTCGCGAGTGCTGCATTATCAATACCATCTGAGAGAGGTTGAGTACAGCTTTCTACCCAAGATAAAATGGTGATTTTGGTACTATTTCTTGAGTTTCAAAACCTCACTTAGCTCACCAGATACTACTGCGCCTGGTCATCACTTTATCCCGTTAGTTTCACCAACAATTATGGCCATCTTAGACCCTTTTTATTCAATCGGGTGGGAATTATCGGCTGAAATGCACTTAATATAATTGTGCCAAACTTTTTAAGGTAATTTTTTATTTAAACAACAATTCTTCCATCTAGGAAAATTTTTTCTCTTTTGTTCTTATTTCTGACTTCTCTTCAAGTGTGTCTTTCAATTAATTTCTTCTATTTTAATTAATTAATCAGAATTCGAGATGAGATTATCAACTTTAGTGTTATCTGCTTTACCTTTGTTGGTCTCAGGTGTTGCAATCCCAGTCGCTGAACCTGCTATCACTCCAGCTCCAGCCTTGAAAAAACGGTCAAACCAACAAGTCTTATCTGATCAAGTTTGGACAACCACTTCATCTGGTAATGTCAATATTGTTTTAGCTATTACTCCAACTGTTATCGATGGTGTTACTATCTCTGCCTCACCAATCAACTCTGCCACTCCATGGGTTTCTTTAGATTACAGTGGTATTCCATATATGGTCACTCCAACGGTTACCAGTGGTACCACTCTTTCAGCATCACCAACTCCAACCTCTTCAAAATATGTTACTCCACAATTTGTTCCACCAGTGTTAAGATGTTTTGGGGATAGAGTTCCAGAAGATAATTTTGTTCCAGGTTACCCATTCTGTACTCCAAGAAACGGTACCGAAGTTGTTGTTGGTGAAACTTATTGGATCACATGGGATCCAACCTATTGGGGTTCAGATGATGTTACTCAAGTTAAAATTGAATTAGTTGCTTATCCGCAATCAGGTTCAGGCTCTGAATTATTAGATACCAATTACATCTCAAACGTTGATGGTTACTATCCATTATACATTGAAAGCACCTTCATTAGAAAAGGAAATGGTTATTTCTTCGTTACCATCACTCCATTAACCACTTCTTCAACTACCGCTACTAATGTTGGTACTAAATCTGGTCCATTGATTAGAGCTATTGATTCAGCTAATGGTGGTTCTTCACCAATTCCAAGACTTCCATCTGATAACATTTTAGCCTCAACTTCAGGTTCATCTGGTTCAACTTCATCAAAATCAAGTGATAACAAAGCTAAAGTCATTGCCCCAGCTGTTATTGTTCCTGTCGTTGTTGTCATTGCAATCGCTTTTGGTGTCGTTTGGTACTTAAAAAAACAAAAGAAGAATGCCAAAGTAAGCGCTCCTACTTCAGGTGATGGTGAAATCCAATTATCCCCATCATCAACTCATAATGATGCTGCTTCAGTCACTACCGCCGACACTGCTAATCCATTCAAAGAAACTTCAAGAACAGTCTTATAAGTTAAATCTAAATGTATTACAACCAGCTACTATAACGCATCAATGGAATGAATGAGATTTAAATATGAGATATATGTTTCAAATATTATTATTATGTTTACGATTCTTTACTTTATATGATTCTGTCTTTTATTGATTTTGCTCTTATTTTATATTGATTGTCTTTGTTCATTGTGCCCTGTTTTATTCTTTCATTCATCCGTCCTTATATACTTTTTCAACCTTTTGTGAAGGTGTGTCTTTTTATTTTATCGTCTTGTATCTTTAATTTAGTTTTGTTAAAAGGCATATTATATAATTAATTAAAATATTGTTTAAATTTCATAAAAAGAAATGTAGTAGCACAACGTACTATAGATATTTTTCTTTCTTGAATTTTAATACACTAATCCACTCATCATTAATCAAATAAAAAAAATAAAAAAATAAGGTCGTACCCGGATTCGAACCGGGGTTGTCCGGATCAAAACCGAAAGTGATGACCACTACACTATACAACCTGTAGATGTCGCTGTAAAACCACTGTTTAACTAATTAGATTGATTCAGTAAAAAATGTTAACTGCTCTATTTTTTACTCTTCAAACTATATAGATCAAATATTGTGCCATTTCTGCATATACTGATACTATTATGAAGTCTTTTTCAGAATTTTTATGCATCTGCAAGATCATTGATTTTGACATATAAATTTACTATCAGAAAAAAATGAAAAAAAATCACTGAAAAATCAAAACTTCTTCTCTTTTTTAACATCAGTTCAATTGAATAGGCATGGAATCTCTATCGTTAGAACTTTGCCATCTGAATGGTGAACTTCTCATACCTGGGGAAAATGCCCTAAATCCATGTCTCTTTGAAACATTACTTGCTTCAAATTCGTTGATTTTGTACATTTTTGGCTCATTTCAACTAATCTGGGTCATTAGATCCAAATCATTAGGGAAAATACGCTATAATAAACTTTCCAAAGGCTCTATAATTAGACTTTTCTCAATTTTAGTTCAAGCTTCGTCTTTATTTAAACTTGATTGTTTTTATTTCTGGGTTAATTCATTAGCGTTAATATTCATTGCATTGCCCTTAAGTTATTTTGAGTTATTTAAGAAACCAGTGGCTAATGGTTCATTAATTTTTTATTTTTTATTTAATTCGTTAATATTAATCTTTGCAGTGGCACAAAATTTATTAACTGAATTCAAAATTGCAAATGATGATCTTAGATTATATTTTTCATTAATTAATGGTCTTCAAATATTCATTTCATTAACTTTCTTTTATATTCCGGTTCATGAGGTTATTCAGTTCTATCTTGAAAAAGGTACAGTCCAAGCTAATATCATCCAGGAACTCACATTCACATGGATGAATGGTTTGATTGCAAAAGGTTATAAAAATCATAAAATTACAGATTCTGATATCCCAATTCCACCTGCTTTATTAGATACCAAAATAGGCTATGAAAACTTGAAAAAGCAGTGGGATTCGCAAAAGAAAAAATCTTTACTGTTTGCATTGATTGGTGTCTTTGGTAGAACTGTATTGGCAGCAGTCACTTATGAAGTTCTCGATGATGTCTTGTCGTTTGCACAACCTCAATTATTAAGATATTTGATTAAATATTTCCATGAAGATCAACCTTTAATAATTGGTTTAATAATCTCATTTGGATTATTCTTTGTTTCTGTTATTGAAACAGCACTTTATAACAAATACTTCATATCTATTTATGAAGCAGGTTTAGGTACAAAATCTTCATTGCAAACATTAATTTATCATAAAGCATTATCTTTAAGTCCAGAATCTAAAAAAAATCATTCAACTGGTGATATTATCAATATCATGTCTGTTGATGTTGCAAGAGTTCAAGATATCACCAGTCAATTCCAAATATTAATATCGGCTCCACTTAAACTCGTTTTATGTATTTTATCATTATATTCTCTATTAGGAAAAGCTACATTTGCGGGTCTACTTACAATGTTTATAATGATTCCAATTAATACGTTGGTTTCAAGAAGGTTGAAAAATTTACATAAGACCCAAATGAAATACAAAGATCAAAGAATAAGAACCACATCTGAATTATTATCAAATATCAAATCAATCAAATTATATGCAATTGAATCATCAATCCTAGAAAAATTAAATTATATTAGAAATTCATTAGAATTGGAAAATCTAAAAAATATTGGTATATTTTCAGCAATTATGAATTTTTCATGGTATTGTGTTCCATTTTTAGTTTCATGTTCAAGTTTTGCAAGTTTTGTAATCTTCATGAAACAACCATTAACACCAGATATTGTTTTCCCTGCATTAGCATTATTTGATATCTTAGCAGAACCAATTTATGCAATTCCTGCTTTAATTACTTCATTGATTGAAATATCAGTTTCATTTGGAAGAATTAATAAATTTTTACAGTGTGAAGAAATTGATCAAGATTTAATTAATCATTTGAATAAAGTTAATAAAAATGGTGAAGTTTCAATAAATGTTAAAAACTCGACTTTTTTGTGGTCAAATGTTAAAATTTTGAAAGATGAAGAGAACTCAATCGATAAAAATTTAATAGCTTTACAAATTGAGGAGTTCAGAGCTAAAAAGGGTGAACTGACTTGTATCATTGGTAAAGTTGGATCAGGTAAATCAACATTTTTACAATCAATATTAGGTTATTTGCCATGTATTGGAACAACTCCAGGATTGACACCAACTTTAGAAATAAATGGATCAGTTGCATATTGTTCCCAAATTCCATGGATAATGAATTCAAGTATCAAAAACAATATATTATTTGGTCATAAATTTGATGAATCATTTTACTTGGAAACTTTGAAAGCATGTCAACTATTACCTGATTTAGACATTCTGCCAGATGGTGATGAAACTCAAGTTGGTGAAAAGGGTATTTCATTATCAGGTGGACAAAAGGCAAGAGTGGGTTTGGCCAGGGCTGTTTATTCAAGATCTGATGTTTATTTGTTAGATGATGTACTAAGTGCAGTTGATAGTCATGTTGGTAAAAAATTAATTAATGAAGTGATTTTAGGTCTATTGAAAACTAAAACTATTGTCTTATCTACAAATTCAATAACAGTTTTAAATTATGCAAATGAAATCATTTTATTGGAAAATGGTAAGATTGTTGAAGTTAGTTCATCTAATAAATATAATGATGATTCCAAAATCTATAAATTAATTCAAGAATTTGGTTCAAATATTGAGAAAAAAGAATCTGAAAATGACAATAATGAAGAAATTGAATTAATCAAAAGAAGACCAAGTTCAGAAACTTTGAGAAGAGCAAGCATAGAAACATTTCGAAATCCATCATTCAATAACGCCAATAATAAATCTAAAAGATCTTCTTCACAAGAAGAAGAAAAATCAGCAATTGGTAAAGTTGCATTCAAAGTCTATAAAGAATATGCAAAAGCATGTTCATTACCAGGTGTGATAACTTTCCTTGTTCTAATGATGTTTACCACTATTTTTTCAATAAGTGCTAATTATTGGCTCAAAAATTGGTCTGAGAATAATGCAAGGAATGGTGAAAATACCCATGTGTATTGGTATATTACAATATATGCTATATTTGGGATTGGGTCAGGTGTTTTCACGTTATTGAGAACAATAGTTATGTGGGTATTTTGTGCAATCAAAGGATCTAAAAAATTACATGATTCAATGATTAATTCAGTTATTAAATCTCCAATGTCATTTTTTGAAACTACTCCAATTGGTAGAATAATCAATAGATTTTCAAGTGATATGAATAAAATCGATGAAAGATTACCAAGGGTATTTGCTGGTTTTTTTGCAAGTATAATTAAAACTATATTTACATTATGCTTCATCGGTTACAATATGCCACTATTCATGATTATCATATTTTTTTTAAGCTTTTTATACGTTTATTATCAAAGATATTATATTCCAACATCAAGAGATTTGAAAAGAATAGTTAATATTTCAAGATCACCTATTTTCCAACATTTACAGGAAAGTTTAAATGGAGTAGATACCATTAAAGCATATGATCAAGAAGATAGATTCCAATTCTTAAATTTCAAAAATCTAGATTTTAATTTGAAAGCATTATATTTATCAAGATCAATAAATAGATGGCTATCAGTTCGTTTACAATTTATTGGCTCAATAATCATATTCACTACATCATTATTATCAATCTTCAACAATTTAAGTCCCGGTTTAGCAGGTTTAATAATAAGTTATTCATTAAACGTCACTGGTTCATTGAATTGGATAGTGAGAATGACAGTTGAAGTCGAATTGAATTCAACATCAGTAGAAAGGGTCTTGGAATATTGTGAATTAAAATCAGAAGGTCATGAACCACCATTCATTAAACCTGAATCAAATTGGCCAAATAAAGGGATTTTAAAATTTCAAAATTATAGCACAAAATATCGTAAAGATTTAGAGCTAGTATTGAATGATGTGACACTTAATATTAAATCAATGGAAAAGATAGGGATTATTGGAAGAACAGGATCAGGGAAATCAACTTTTGCATTATCTCTATTTAGGTTAATTGAACCAGTTTCTGGGATGATTGAAATTGATGGAATTGATATTTCAAAATTAGATTTATCTGAATTACGAAGTAATTTAGCTATAATTCCACAAGATTCACAAGCTTTCCAAGGAACGATAAGACAAAATTTAGATCCTTTATCAATTCATACTGATGATGAATTATGGAATGTTTTAAGATTATCACATTTGAAAGAATTTGTTGAAAATATGGAAAGTGATAATGATGATAATGATGATGATGATGAAAATAAAGGAAGTGCATTATTAAAAAAATTAAATGAAGGTGGATCAAACTTATCAGTTGGTCAAAGACAATTATTATGTTTAAGTAGAGCATTACTCAATCCTTCAAAAGTGTTGATCTTAGATGAAGCGACATCATCAGTTGATGTTGAAACTGATAAAATTGTCCAAGATACAATAAGGAAAGAATTTAAAGATCGAACCATCTTGACAATTGCACATAGAATTGAAACAGTGATGGACTCTGACAGAATCATAGTGTTAGACAAAGGACAAGTTAAAGAATTTGATACACCATCTAATTTATTAAATGATGAAAATTCATTGTTTTATCATTTTTGTTTACAAGGTGGATACATTAAATAGATTGAATAGAATTTAAATAAAGTAAACTATTGTATGACATAATCATAACTTTGATTCTAGTTCACCATTTGTAATCAAATTATAAGTGAATTCACCAACTAATGGAAACATTTCTCCTGTTTGTTTTGCCTCAGCACTACTAGCAACACCTTTTACTACTCTTTGCGCAATACCTTGACAAATAACACTCACTCTATATAATCCAAAAACGACACCAACTTTCCATAATTCCATTGGATCCCAATCCGGATTTTGTATTAATTTATACTGATTCAATACATCATTTATTAAATTCAAATCTTGATCAATTGGGAATTTTGAAAAATATTTGTTTAGTTCCTTAGACATTATAAATGGTTGTAAAACATTGGAAAGATCAAATAATGGATGGCCATTAGTGCAGAGTTCCCAATCTAACACTGCAATGATTTCAGGTTTCGTAGGATGAAATATAAAATTATCAATTTTAAAATCACCATGGATTAAAGTTGGGATATTTGGATCACTTGGTGAATTTTCCAATAAATAATTTGAAATTTTATTGAAATGTGGGATTGATGGGACATCTTTTGATTGTAAGTTTTGAATCATGGACATTGATTTAATTTGCCTTTTGAAATATGATGATGATTTATTATTAAATATTGGTTTTTTGAAAAAACTTGAAGGTAATTGATCAAATAATTCACTTGATGGAGTTGAATGAATTGCAGATGCGACATTAATAACAGATTTCCAAATCTCTTTTTTTTCATTAATTGATTCAATAACAGATAATGAAGGATCATGAAATATTCTACCTTTAATAAATTCCATTATGTAGAAAACTGCACCAATATGAGATTCATCTTGACATAGCAAATAGACGTTCGAAATAGGGACTAATTTCCCATCTTTTCTCAAATGGTTGATATTGTTGATAGCAGCAAGCATATAGAATTCTCTCTCGATGGAATGAGCAGTCTTTGAGATTAATTGCGCATTTGAAGTTGGTTTTTTACGTAGTACAGCTTTAGTACCCTTTGAATCAGTTAATAAAAAAGTTGGGTTTGATTGACCGAATTTGAATTGTTTGATGGTTAATGGTGGGATCAATGGAGACCAATTGGCATTTGGACCTAGTTCAACTTGATTTGGAAGTGTTGGAGTGCAGAAAAAATTGTTTAACGATTGAATATCTAATTCGGTTCTGTGGAGAATGTTAGTGGGTATTAAATATGGTAAATGCGGTTGGGGGCTCGAGAACATACCTTAAAGGACCGATATCCTGTTCAGAATCGACGACTGGGGCAACAGACATTGCAGAGTCAGATGTGGCTTTGTGTGTGGATTATGATGTGAAATAAACAGGAATTTTCGATTCTTTTTATACTTAGAGCTCTCGGTAACTTTTTTTTTGGGGTAAAAAAGTGAAAATAATTTTGGAAAAGAATTGGTGGAAATTGGTGGAAATTATTAAAAATTAGATAAATTGAGTGAGATTTGGGTCGAACTCTGAGATTCTGAAAGTCTGAATGAGACAGTCACATTCATTTCCCCCGATGTCTCCTTTTTGAACTCATAAAAAGCATGAAAAATTGCCTTTTGGGAAGTTTTGTGTCACTTCAAATCACAAAGAATAATCACCAATCTTGATACTGAGTCTTGAAGTCCCATCATTGACTTTAATTGAGTCGAAGACAAACGAGACGTCTCCAGTCTCAACGTCTTCCACTTCTTTGGTCATTACAATCAAATGTTCAGAATCAATTGAGTCTGACTTGATGATATCTTCTGTCTCTGCAATTGTGATGTGTAAATGTTCAGTTTTGAATTCTTCGTTATTTGGACTGACGACTTTGACTTCTTCAGTCGATTCTTGCAATGATTTCTCAATTATGGAATGGATGGGTAAGATGTTTGAGATTGATTGTGTTGATAATCCCAAAGTTAGAAATATTCGACTATTATCACTATTAAAGAAGAATTTAACGTTATTGAACGTTATCAGATTGTTGTCATTCGACTGTTTGAACGAAGATAATTTGTCTCGTAGTTGGTTTTGAAACAATGCTTTAGAGTCTCTACTAAGACAAATATTCTGAGTCAGTGAAATATGGATCTGACTATTTATTCCATTTTTGGAATAAACTGGCTGAAAGTTGGGAATGTTTTTGAATAGAGGCGACATTTTGGAGTACAGAGTGACGTTTTCAATGATTGAATTGAGAGAATTGATCTGGTGGTGATTGGGAAGGAATTCAATGGAACAGTAAGAATTATAAAGGCCCTTTGGAAGAGACAAAACTTTTGAATACTTCATGCCTGTAGAAGGAGCTTTGTGGAATTTGTCGAGGACCTGTTGTGGGATCTGAGGCAGCGGCGAATCTTTTTGCTCTGATTCTGATTCTGAGTCACTGCGATAATTCTCGATCAGATTCATCGATGAAGAGAAAGTGAAATTTATTACTTCAATATGGTGATTATATACCCTGGAAATACTACTAAAAGTGGGCCATCGCTCTTAACCATCTCTTTTTTTAAGCACGCGCTGAGTCGGAGCTAGCTGGACCGATCTCCACAGCAGATGAGCCAATCAGAATTCTCAACGCGCTCGCTCTCAAATTCCTCCAAATTCCTCCAAATTTTGCCGCTTTCGAAATTCGAAATTCTTAAAAATTTCGGATCCGCTCGCTTAAATTTTCCAACCAACAAAAAAAAAACAAAAAAAAGCACAAAATAAACGAATTTCTTTCTTTTAAAACAACGAAAAATCATCGAAATTAACACCATGTTGAGCTCCAGAAACCTACGTGTTCTTTCCAGAAGAATCAACCTCAAGCAAGCCTCAAGATCTTTCTCTTTACTTCCTTCCTCCTACGTTTTCCAACCAATTCAATCCATCAACTCCATCAAATCCAACTCCTTCGTCAACAATGTCCAATTAAACAACTTCAAACGTTTCAATTCCACTGTCGTCGTCCCAGACATGGCTGAATCTTTGACTGAAGGTACTTTGAAGGAATTCACTGTCAAAGTCGGTGATTACGTCGATGTTGATCAAACCATCGCAACTATCGAAACTGATAAAATCGACGTCGAAGTTAATGCTCCATTTTCAGGTACTATCACTGAATTCTTAGCTCAACCAGAAGACACCGTTGAAGTCGGTCAAGATTTATTGAAAATCAAAGAAGGTTCTGCTCCAGAAGGCGGTGCCGCTCCATCTACTGCTGAAACTTCAGCCCCAGCTGCTGAAACTCCAAAGGAAACCGTTGCTCCTGCTCCAACTCCAAAGAAGGAAACTTCTGCTCCAACTCCAGCTCCAAAAAAAGAAGCTCCAGCCCCAAAAAAAGCTGAAGAACCAGTCAAATCATCAACCCAACCTTTTGCAAGAACTGAATCTCGTGTCAAGATGAACAGAATGAGACAAAGAATTGCTGAAAGATTAAAGGAATCTCAAAACACTGCAGCCTCATTAACCACATTCAATGAAATTGATATGTCATCAATCATGGAATTCAGAAAATTATACAAAGATGAGATCATTAAGAAAAAAGACATTAAATTTGGTTTCATGGGTTTATTCTCAAAAGCTTCAACTTTAGCCATGAAAGACATCCCTGCCGTTAATGGTTGTATTGAAGGTGACCAATTGGTGTATAGAGACTACGTTGATATCTCAGTTGCTGTTGCAACTCCAAAGGGTTTAGTCACTCCAGTTGTTAGAAACGCCGAATCTTTATCAGTTCTAGAAATTGAACAAGAAATTATCAATTTAGGTAAAAAGGCAAGAGATGGTAAATTATCATTAGAAGATATGGCTGGTGGTACTTTCACCATTTCAAATGGTGGTGTCTTTGGTTCATTATATGGTACTCCAATCATCAACTTACCACAAACTGCCGTTTTAGGGCTACATGGTGTTAAAGAAAGAGCTGTTGTTGTTAATGGACAAATCGTCTCAAGACCTATGATGTACGTTGCTTTAACTTATGATCATAGAATGTTGGATGGTAGAGAAGCTGTTACTTTCTTGAAAACCGTTAAAGAATTAATTGAAGATCCAAGAAAGATGTTATTATTTTGAATAAAATAATTTTTTTAAAATAAGGCTTGTTTTCGTATAGAGATTTTTCATTGTGTTTTTTCAATTATGTGTATATGAAGACGTTTATTTATCGTTTTCTTCCTATTACTATTCTATTATTATTATTATTATTTTATTATCATCATCATTATCGTTATTATTGAAGAAATATAAGTTATTTTATTTATACATTCTATTATTTGTAGTAATGATACCTCTATCTATTAATCTATTCATCATCTCCATCAACATTAAAATACTCAGTACTTATATATTTTAGATTTTCGATTTCTGAATCATCGATATCATTTTTACCAATAATATTCAATTTGATTAAATCACCATAAAATAATTCAATTTTTTGCATTGCATATAATAGATATTCAAAATTCTCATTATCTGCACTACCTTCAATACCTTCATCAATTTCTAACTCTTCATCGTCATGCTCTTCTTCATTAATGATCTTATATGTTTCCCCATTAACCCCATTTTCAAAAATAATATCTTCTTTATCATTTTTTAAAGGACCATTTTGTAAGATTGCCCATAATGACCAAAACAAAGAAACTGCAGGTCGCCAATCAATAACTTGATTATAAATTATTTTAGATTGTTTTTCTAAGTTTTTGAAAATTTTATTACTTACATCAACATTATTTTTTTTAGTTAATTCATCAAATTCTGAATTTCTGAATAAAACATATGCATAATTAAAATTTAATTGTTCTTCAATTGATGGGAAATCGTTGATATCTAATGCATATGTCTTCGTTGGGTGGTTATAATTATGCATCCATTCACAAAAATGATTGGCAATATCATAACCTGGAAAATTTGGTCCTGAATATTCAAAATCAATGACAACTAAATTTTGATCTTGTTTTTTTTCTAAGGATGTTGGATTTAATTGTTCTGGTAAGTTATCTAATGATAAATTTGAAATGTTCGTAATTAATGAACCTTGTGAATTTGCAGTTGATGGTTGTTCATTGATTGTATTATTTGGTGATGTTGAAAATAGTAAATTACCATATTGTGTATCATTATGACAAAATACTAAATCTTTACAAGCTTCATAATTATATTTTGTTTCAATCCATTCAATATATTTGAATGCATTTGATTTAAAATTTTCAAATTTGTTTTTGAATAATTTAATTTCATTGATTGATTTATAGTTAAAATTATCATTTTTAATCCAATCTTCAATTGTATTTAGCCAGTCTTTAATGTTTCTAATAGCAACTGGTCCTTCATTCTTCTCTCTCATTGAAATTGGAATACCAACATGTAATTCCTTCATTCTTCTTGCAATTCTAGCAGAAGTTTTCAGATTCATTATATCTTTTTTGGTTAAAGTTATAGCATTTTCTAAGAATTGTTCAATTCTACCATTTTTGAAAATCCCTAACAATTTAGGCCCGATTTTCTTTTTAGACAATTTCGTTAATATTTTCAATTCATAATTTCTATCAATGATTGAGTCTGCATTTGGTCCATAAATTCTTAGCAATAAACTTGGGAAGTTAAAAGTATGTAAATTATGATTCTTCAAAATAACAACAGACGGTGCATCAATCTTATAAATGGCATTCGTTAAGGCACCACTGATCCTTTTCAATTGAATATCATTAGCAACAATGATAGGTAATCTATGCCATTTGGAAATCTTTAAAGCCTTGATGGTATTCAATAAATCTGTTTTGAAATACTCTTGTGGTAATGTATGATCAATAACAGTGTTGATGGTGGGAACATCATTACTTGATGCATTAGTGGCACTAGTAGTAGATGGTGTTTCTATTTCATTGGAATGATATTGTGGATGTGATGAAAAATGATAAGATGATAATTTAACGTGATCACTAAAATCGTTTGTGGTGAATGATGATCTTCTAATTGAGCCTTGTGAAGAATTGTTTCTTGTCAATGACGGTCTTCTTGGATGAGAGTGCGACCTTTGTCTTGAATGTGATCTAGATCTCGAGGATCTTGAAGAAAATGTTCTTCTTTCACTCATTATTTGATAAATTGATGGAGTCTGTTTTTGTTATACGGACCTTTTTTTTTACTCCTTTTAATTTCATTAGACGACCAGGGCTGCGCAACCTAATTGTGATATTAATAATAATAGTTATAATAATGTATAATATTAATTCAAATAGTGATTATTCCAACTTTTAAATGCAGTGAAGTGAATCTGGAAAAGGAAAATAAGAAAAAATAAAATATATTATAGTGTTTTATTTGTTTTAAAATCATTAACATTGCAGAAATTATTACGTTTTTGTCACTTAGTTACTTGTTTATAAAGAGCTAAAAAACCACAAAACAGAAAATGAAAATTTCAATGATATGACTCATTTATATTTATAAACCTTTTGAATCTTATCGTCTCAACACATTTCAGAAACTTCTGACAGTTGAGGCAAAAATACTCGATTACAAGATCTTAAACACAATGATTATTATTACCAGTTATGTTCCTGTCATTTGTAAAAATATCCAAGGGAATATCTTCAAATTTGTAAATGTTCATGATGTATCGTGATTGTTTGACAATATCGACAACTACAAATTAACAAACTAAAGTGATTATAAGTAATTCAACTCAACATGATTTATTATTTCTATGCAATTAATGTACACTAAGCTTAAACTTACCAGAGTAATCACTTAATGTTTTTTAATTCAGAAGTAAGTAACAATTGTACAAAACTGAGTCTATTCAATAATTGGGAAATATAAAAGATATTTATTATCTCGATAAGTAGTCATCATAAATGACATATGATAATTTATAATATTATATCATATTCGATAAGCTGTGATAATTAAGTGATTGATACTGAAAAGTTATGATTTATCGCCAAAGAGATTGGTTTAATACCAACATCACCAAATTTTCGAGATACAATAATGTCTATTTGATATAAAATATAACATTGAAGAGGCAATGGAACTAAATAAATTAATAACTAAAACTTCATTGAAAGAACCACAACTGACATCAAAGGAAATCATAAAATTTGAAAATGATATGATTTATCTGGTACTGATAATAAATAATTAATCATAGACATATACTAAAATATTTTTTATTGTTTAAATGTTTAGTGTAATTAGTTTTGATAAGGAAGTGGAGTATCAGTATAAAGATACTTATTCAATATAACTTTACAATCCCTACCTCTATATGTCCATATAGAATACACAAGCTAAACATGATAGTTCATTACATAAGTAGCACCTCTTTCTGTATTTATTGGAAATCACTAAAGGTACAGAGGTTAGGCTAGATCAACAAAATTTTACCAACGCCGGGATACCGACGTCAATAAGAAAATCATTAATTAAATGCGTAGCACATCTCACTAGAACATTAAATCTAAACTATATACGTCGTGCTAATCAAGATTATAACATACGTATATTTATATATTTGTGAAAAAGTTTCACGTTTAGAAGTATAGATCGGTATATTGCAAATATCAGATCAAGAAATTTCGTAATTCAATTTGAGGTTTACTCAATACAACCATACATGTCATTAATTATGATAATATAATAGGATAATTAATTCAGCTGTACACTCTCTTTTAGTTAGTAGATAGTAATATATCAGCAAATAATAAAAATATTTAAACAAATTGATACAAACAACTCTTCAAATTGAGGAAATATCTTAAATCTTTGATATCTTTAGTCCCATCATCATCATCAAACTTAGCAAATCCAAGTGGACCTCTATCACAATCTGAGCAAATTATTAATCTTTCTATATTTTGAACATTCTCGAAGTCTTTAGAAACACCAATATTATCGAAATCCCAAACATCTTTAATAAACAAGAATAAATCATCATCTTCTTCATTTTGATCTTTTTCTAAGTCATCTGTTGTGTCTGACCCATATGTTGTAATTGCTGATGTATCGGTAATTTTTGATGGTCTTATGAATTTTAAATTGATGGAATAGTGTTTTAATTCATGTAATTTATCAGGCTTGATTAATCTTGCTTGACATTTAGAGTACGGACATCTCAAGATGAAGTTCGTTATCGAGCCCTGGGTTATTTCTGCGTTTTTGAACGGCCTATATGACATGATTTTTGGTTTTATGATGAATAAATAAATATGAATAATGGCGTTTGATATTTGATTCGCGAATTTAATTATATGAGATGAGCTCTACACTATGAATGAGAAATATTCAGCACAATTATTACTGTTTTAATTACACATCTATGACTTCAATTATTTGACATGGCTTATTGTTCATTATTTTGTTCCAAATTATTAATTTTCGATAAATCTAGTGGGAAGCTCAATTCTAATGATCTTAAAGGTGGTAGTTGGTCTTCATTAATTCTTGAAGGATTTAATTTTGGTGACACTGCTGGAGTTTGTAGTGGAGTTGATTCTGGTGATTTACCCAACAGACTGAATTTAGCAACATGTTTATTTGAATTTGGATTTGGATTATTGGAAATTGAAGTCCTATTAAAAGTTGAACTTATAACACTTGTTAAATTTGTGAATGAATTTGAATTTGTATTTAATAAAGAATTAAATGAATTTGAATTAGGCGAAGTTGGTAAAGATGGAGAGTTAGGTCTAGATTTCTTGAAACGATCATGATTATAATGATAATCATCTTCTAGATTATCATTCAATGATGATAATGAAGTATTACTTTTAGAATTATTATTTAATAAATTTGATCTTGTTGATGATGTTGGGATAGTTGGAGATTGTATCCTCAATGGTGTCATTCTTTGTAATGAAGACAAAGAGTTCAATGGGAATGGGTGTGGATGATGTAAAGTTGGTGATGTTGATAATGAAGTTGATGAATTTGATGAATTGATATGTGGAGGTTTGAATGAAAATTTGCTATTTTGTTGATTTATTGGTAATGAATCAGAATTAAAATAGTTTGATAGTGAAGGTAGTGATTTAACTTGTTGTAAATGTTGTTCTTTTTCTAATTCTAATGCAGCAGCTTTTGCTAATATATTTATATCAAAGGCAGAATTTGAATTATTACTATTATTAATGTTTGATTGAGTTTGATTTGAAGTTGGATTTATAATAGGAGCATTTATCAATGGTTTGAAAGTTGAAATAGAGGGTAATTTTGGTTCTTTCATATCTTCATCTTTCATTAAGGCAGTATCAGTATTGTTATTATTATTATTATTATAAATATTATTATCATCATCATTATCAATTTTGATATCTTCCTTTTGATCGACTTTTTCATCATTTTCAGAATTTTCTTTAGTTTCCTTATTCTTTTTGCCTTTAACATTATATGTTCTTCTTCTTGAATTCGGATTATTATGAATTCTTAAATGTCTTGTTAATTCATCACTCCTTGAGAATTTTTTAAAACAGCCTGGAAACGTACAAGAATGAGGCTTTTCCCCAGTATGTGTTCTTATATGTCTTGTTTGATGTTCTAATCTATGGAAAGCTTTATCACACATTGGACATTGATAAGGACGAGGAAGGTCTACTTTATCTTGATTGGTGGAAGTTGATGTTTTAACCGTTTGTTTTCTAGGTTTTCCAGATTTTGTCAAGTTTTGAAGATTTTCATTAGGAGTAGTAATTGGTTCAGTGGTTGTTAGAGGATCCATAATGGCAGATATATAATTGAGATTAAAATGGGTATATTATGAATATTAGAAATGAAAATAAAAACTTTGGGGGGTATAAAACAAAAGATAACACAAATATAGAACTGAGTATATATTAAGATGAATGGACAATAGGGATATGAAAATGTACAGATTTAACGTGTGAATAGGAGTATGTGAGTCTGTATAAGTAAGTGTGGATTGATGGATTGAAATCTGAGATTATGGATGACTAAATCAGAAACAAAATGTGTGCTTTATTCAATTCTTTTGTTTATTAAAAAAAAAGTTCATAAAAAATTTTCTGGGGCACCGAAAGAAAAAAAGAAATTAGCGAAAATGTGGGACAAAAATTATCTGAATTCAAAGAAATGCCTTATCAAATAATTTGCTGGTGAGAGAGAATTTAGAAGGGGAATTGTATAGCGGAGGAAGTGGAAAGAGAAAAGGATTATCCTACTGATGATTAATGAAACACACACACAACGCACAGAGGAAGTCCAGTGGATGGAATTTTCAATACACGTTTAAGTTCTCATCCCTCACAATTACGAATTTTAGGATATCAATGTTCAATTGTGAACTATTTTCAAAATTGAATGGAGATTAGAGATACACCATAGTCCAATAATTCTTTCTGAAGAGCACCATCTACGCTCAGAATTACTCCCAGTACCCACACATACTTCCAAGTTGAGTACATAACTGGAATTATTCTCCGAATCTCGGATAAACTCTTCCAGAAGCGAACATAGATTACATAATCCTGGTTACATAATAATAGTGGCCATATCAAATGAAGACCAGGACCATCCTTTATTGTTATTAAAGAGGATGAATAGCGTTGATGGTGGGCAGATCCACAGGGCAGATAGCCCTGATGAGTGCCTTATTACATCATTATACACCCATCCATTTACCCAAACTCCCTTCACAACTCAGCAATTCACTCCTTGCCTCAACACTTCATTGTAAAGATTAGCCGCTGAACTAAACAACCCTATATAAATCAATCAATTTCTCCTTTAAATTTTCATTCTTTTACACAGAAATAATTCCAATCAGGAACAGAATCACAACCTCTCAGAATGCTCTTTCAATATTTAATTATTTCCCTATTATTGAATCTAATCTCATCTCAAGATACCACTCCAATCTTCACTTTTAGAACTAATCCTAATTTTGGCGGTGAAACAATCACAACTCCTGAAACTGCTCAAGGTACTTTGAACACTAATACAAGAGTCACTTTCACCACCACCACCACTACTCCTAATACTCCTGATGTTCCTAATATTCCTGGTACCCCTACCACCACAACGACTGATGCCCCAAACGTTCCAATTGACCCAACAACTACTACAACTATCATCATTCCAGCTCCAGATACTCCAGCTCAAACAACTGTTACAACTCCTGATGTTACAAAAACCATTTCAACCCCCATTGATTTGTTACCAACTACAATAATTAATCCGGATACAACTTTAACTACATTAATTCCAAGTATCATTACTTATCCAACCACTATTATTTATCCAGATACAACAGTTGTTGTTGATCCAACAACTATTACTTATCCTGGTAAAACCGTCACAATTGAGAACCCTTCAACTATTACAGTCGGTCCAACAACAATCACTTATGATGAGACAACTATTATTCAACAAGATCCATCAACAGTTATTGTTGAGCCTTCAACAATTATTTATGAGGGAACTACCATTATCAAACCAGATCAGACTTTAACCTACGAAGACGTTCAAGCAATCACTCTAGTTGATGCAGAACAAGTTTGGGTCTCAACTATCTATTCAACTAAAATTTTCGAACAAATTTTCGAAACATTCAGTTATGTTGCTGATAAAACCAAAACTATCACAGTTCCTTGCTTACAAACCAATTACATCAAAGAAGTTGTTCCTATTTCTACTATTCAAATTCAACCAACAAGTGCTCTACAATTTGAAAATTCTGTTAATGAAGGTAATAATGAAGAAATCAATTGGATTTTAGTATTTACTGGTTTATCTTTCTTACTAGTCATTTAATCAAATAATCATCAACAGGGATTAACTTGCATATATACTCGCATCTATGTATAGCTCTATATAACTAAATAAACAAATTGCCAAATATGGCTCATTTAGAATGTTGAAGAGTTGGATATAAAATGGCTCTCGATAATTTCAAATTAAAGGAATCTCTTTTTTCATCATTTACAACAAAAGAAGGATTACTTAAATCAGATTTAACTATTTCAGTAGTTGTGACCAACCTAAAATCATCGGATAACTTAGTCGATAACTCCACAGTTGTATTCTCACCATTTTCAGTAATATGAACATTTTCCCCATCATTACCATTATTCATCTTTGATTTCAAACTAGCAAATGTTGAAATTACAGAAAATGGCTCATTTTGGGCCTCAAAAGTAAAACAATTACCCTTAATTTGCCTTTTTCTATCTTTAATCTCAGCATCATGTCTTTTGATAGCATTAATATTCATATAAAATTGAGCCATTGAAGTAGCAACTGCACCAGTTGACAGGAAGAACAGTAAAGTACCAATTAAATTAACACCAATCGAAGATTTTTTCAAAACACAATCATTTGATAGATTAATTAATAAATTTTGTTTTATGTTATTACTAGTTTTATTTAAATTAATGACTGATAGTCCATCATCGTTATTTCCCTTTAAAGTAATACCTGAACTAGTCAAGTTATATAAACTTGACAATAATTTATTTACATCCGAATTTGTGGTGATATTTCCATTAATTGTATCATTTGAGTTAGCGATGATTAAATCAGTTAAATTCATCCCATTAAAATCATTAAATGTAATAAATTCATTAGTCTCAGTGACGTTATATTGCCGATATAAACTATCAACGTTATTACAATCCCAAGAGCCATAACTTGACATTTGATATGAAAATGTAGTAAACCATAAAACTAATTGTGATAATTCAGCTGTTGATAATGAATAAGCATAAGTGTTTTCTATGATTGACATTGTTGTCAGTGAATCTGAATTGATTATTCTCGGGCTTGTTATTAGTCCAATTTGATTAAGAGTTAATAGATTTGGGAAAATTGAACTGTATAAAATATGGGAGATTGAAGTTAGAGATGATGCTGTTAGTGATAAATATTGATTGACGTTTGATGTTGTTGTTAAAGAGAATGGGTCAGTTGTGTTTATTATTGAACTGGACGATAATGTTTCATTAAGAGATTGGGAGACTATATTGATTGAATTGTTATTGACTATTGATTTTGAATTTAGTCCAATTGATATTATTGATATTACAACTTGAAATATTCTTAGATATCCCGTTGTGATGGATAGAGTGTTCATTGCTTGAAAGTTGCAACTATTGCTGGTGGTATTGTTTCCTAGTTCCATGGAATGTGGCAATTTTTTATCTTTTATACTTTTTTTCGATTAAGCGCTGTGTTTATTTTGTAGAGTAAATCAAAGGGTGAGATTTTGAAAGAACAGAACTTTGGTGATAGTGATTTGAGAAAGGAGGGAGTAGCCGCTTGTGTACTATAAGATTGAAGATAACGGCTGTGTATTACCACCAGTGAGCTATAGTACTTGAGCAATGAATATTGATCTGAACAACAAAGTTTTAATTCATCATTCCACACGAAAACCAAGTCCTCTGTCTCACTGCGTAGAAAATTATCAAAAACAGTGAGTTGTGACTAGTTACACGAAAACAAAACTTAAACAACATCTAAAAAATGTTGCTAGATATCAGCCTGACCATCAAATTATATGTAATTATTTCGATATTTAGGGCGCTTTAGTTAGAAATTAAGAATAGATGGCACTGTGAAAGTCAAAGAGCCAATTGACATAGTAACATCAAACACTGATGAGGGCACCTTGTTATATATTACAAAATAATGTAGACACTTTTCTGAATTTCATTCTTTTGTAAATAGTGTATCCTACTGTATGAAAGCCATTGAAAAGTTCATTTTAAAGTGTTGGGGCTATTTATGTTATTTATCTGAGACCCAAATAGGCTTTCTATCATGGGTGTGATGCAATTATATATTGCGAGTTGTTAAAAGCTGTTTAAAAGTCGAAAACGTCGATTAAAACTTAGACAAAATTAGTACAGAAAAAGACCAACTACTTATCTATAATAATATAATGTCCAAAAACAAAGATGCACTTCGATAATGAGCAAGAAAAACTGGACCAAAGAAGTTGCATGATCGGATAGTACAAGTTACAACGTATACTAAAATCATGTCTGGAAATTTAAGATTATAACTATCTGTACACTAGAAATGAGCAAGACACATTGGATCAATTTTAGAAGTTATATATAAGGTTTGGACAAAATAGAAGTTTATTTCTGGACAGGACAGAGACAAATTTGTTTATAGACAATCGGTAAGGTTGAAAGTATAGACAATGGACATGTGTAAAATAATCCAAAAACTGCACAAGTTATAAGATGGGACAACAAAGAATATCATTCTGAGCAAGACATATATTGGAGTGGGCTTTATCTAGCCAATGGGCGTAATAGATTTATTTAAGAAATGGATAAGGATGAAAATAAGGCAATCCAAGAAAGCTGGATTCAAGAACTGGGAAATATGAAGTAGAGATTGAAATTTGAAAATGCATTATTGACTGTAAAAAGTGACCAGAAAACATTATTATAGATACACGTAACACAACACAAATTAACTATGAAAAAATCTCAAATAATAAGTTGAAAAAGACAACAGAAGATAACCGGTTCATTCAAAATTCTAAATTCTTTAGAAGTTCAAGAAAAACTACCATATACCAGGGCCTATCCAGACTCAAAAAAAATAAAGAGAAAGAATCTGAATTGAATAGAAGATTCCAGAATGATTAATGGTCATGTTGTTAAGAGTACCCAGCCACCATAAGAAAACTATATAAGGAGTGGATTCCTTAGTTGAAGATATGTAATTTTGTATAGAAAATTAACTGAATGAATTATGATTAGTGAAACTAATACAGACCTAATTGAACAAACCCTGCAAGGTTTACAACATAGTTATCTTAAATTGTGTTAATTTTTAATCAGTCCATTAATCTGATATTAGAATGAATATTCCAAATATAATAAGGCACTATAAATGTAAACAGCGATGAAAAAAAGGATTAGTGAATTAAGAATCAGTTATTATGAGATTTACAAATGATGAAGATTTGGTTAACCTTACCTATATAATATAGACTATCTGAAAAGTGTCATACTATCGAAAACAAAAACTCCCCAATACTTGTTAAGGGAAAAAATAATAATATACCACAGTGAAAGAAAATAAATAGGGCTTAAGAGAAAAAAGTTGACAATAAGCTGATTTTGCGTTTATATTAAAAAAGAATACATAGCCGGATATACCAGCACTGCCATGCGATTTTTTCGTCTATTCAGTCTTCTTATATCTGCTGGAATATGTCGGAACATAGGATATCGTATTAGTTATTTAGATTATGTTGATTATCATGCCCAAATCATTCCTCAAGGAGAAAGAATTGGTAAAAAAATTCAGCTTTGTGATTTTACATCGAGTAGAAAATTCCGGCAGTCATAACTTGGAAAATGACTGGAATGTTCGAGTCTAATTACGAAAGTACTCAGATATTCTCCAGGACCTCTAATTATATCAGCAATTCTGGTATGTCAAAACGAAATAAAAAATTCCGAAATAACACTTCACATTCCTCTACACTCATAAAGATTCCATAAACCCTAGTTCAAGAAAGCTTTTGTACTGAAATTTATATTAGATAGTTCATTGGAAGAAGACGCTTGTTGATAAAGAAGGAAGGGAAAGAAGGAAGACAAGAAAGACTACAGAATTGATAAAAGACGAATAGTGTAAAGCTTAATAAAAAGTTCACTCGGGAATTCTTACCAGGGCCTTAATGAAATGAGTAAGGAGGCATTCTAGTGGTAGCTATTATCTCGTCCTTGGACAGTTTAGAATGTGTCAAAAAGACTTACCTCGTCAGAACTAAGCTCCCGCAACTTCAAAGGGAACCAAACTTAGTGTTAGGTGAAAATGATAGACACCCTTCAATAAAAAACGAAAAATAAAGGATACATACACCATTTATTACAGATACATACTATATAGTATATATATTTCAAGATCAAATAATATATAGTTATCAGATAGTGAAAAGAAAATTAAGATTTTACTCATTTCGAGAAGACAAAAAAATAGATTCAAACTACAATAAAATATATAATATCACATTTTTATCAGTAGAACCTGAAAGGCAAAAGTTTAGCGGATTCAATACAATATACATAAGAAATGTTGTAAACCTTGCAGGGTTTGTTCAATTACGTCTGTATTAGTTTCACTAATCATAATTTATTCAGTTCATTTTCTATACAAAATTACATATCTTCAACTAAGGAATCCACTCCTTATATAGTTTTCCTGTGGTGCCGTATACTCATAACAGCATGACCATTAGTCACTCTAGAGCCTTCTGTTCAATTCGGACTCCTTCTCTTTACTTTTACTAGAACCTTCGACCACCAACTCCGGCGGTCTTTGATAATGATCTTCTGAATCATATCATTACAACAGTATCTCCTAAGTCGATTGTTTAGTGAAGAGAATATACAAAGGTCAATTATGGTAAATATAGATAATAGGATATTTTGCGCTAAAACCACTCTAATCGTAGTCCAAATAATGGAGTCCACTGAGCTTCGTTCGTAATAGATTTGTAGTAATCTGGCCCTAAAACGACTCTAATTGTAGTACCAATGATGGAAGCTGTCGAGCTTCGGTGGTGATAAACTCACAATAAGTAGTAACAAACTGTTGAAAATGTTGAAGAACATTCTAGAAAACCGGAATATTGTTGAAGTAAAGGTTTAGAATCTGTAGCTACTATACAAATGGAACATTCCAGAATGTCCAGTTACGTGTATAAAAGGAGAGAGGATCTCCTAAGTAGATTGTTTAGTGAAGTTGAATAAACAAGCTTAATCATGATTGATAGTAGGATATCGAGTTTA